>CM042554.1:315000-480000 GCA_023630585.1 Cranoglanis bouderius
CTTTTACTTGGAGTTTCTATACTGCTTCCGTCTTGGTTGGAATTGCAGCTGCAGGTACAGTGTGATGCTTTTTAAGCACTTCTACAAACCTTTGTGGTGTCCTCTTCTTTTTCCATTTTTTAATTGATATCATTTACTTTTCTCAGTGCTGTGGACAGCTCAGGGGAATCTCCTTACCATCAATTCCAGTGACTCGTCCATTGGCCGAAACAGTGGGATATTCTGGGCTTTGCTGCAGTTTAGGTGTGTCTGTTTAAATGTTTAATGTTTAAATATTTAAACAAAATGCTTTTGTTTAAATGTTTCTTGCTATATAATAATTGAGATGAATTTCAAGAATGAGTTGAAGGTTAACTTTGTGTGTGTGTTCGTTCTTTCAGCTTGTTCTTCGGCAATCTTTACATTTATGTTGCCTGGCATGGGAAGGTTCACATATCAGGTAAGGGTTATAGGGTTTTTCCAGTGGTATCAGTACATACTGTATGTACAGGGGATGCAGTTGTGTGCAGTTGGAAATAATGCTCACAAGTTTGAGACAGCTACTTCCCTATGTGTCTCAGATAAAGACCGTCAGACAGTGTTCATTTCACTCACCATCATCAGTCTGGTTGGAAACTTCCTCTTCTTCCTTATTCAGCGCACTGAGACTGAGGTTGTGCCTTCGGAGGGGTCTGAATCACCAATGCCTGGAAATGCTTGTGAAAGCGACTCAGTGGTGGTGTGAGTATGAACCTTTGTGTTTGGCTAGAAATGCTTTAGATAGGTAATGCTTAATATAGAGCAAAGACAAACATCTCTCAATATTGTTTGCATTTTTATGCAGAGCACCCCAAGGTCTAGGTGCTCAGGCGTTGGTGGCATTCAGTAAGTTTTCTGTGCTGGTGTAAAATACTATGTAAAACATTAATTTAAACTCCGCTAACTAGTTGTGTGTTCTACTAATGTATGGTGTGTGAACAGAGAAATCCATTCAGCTGGCCATGACAAAAGAAATGCTGCTTCTAAGCATATCCATCGCATACACAGGTAAACCCTATACTTGTTCTGAGCCACTTAATTAACCATAATATTACATGTCAAATTCAGAACTACTGACATTCTTAAAAAGAATGGGCAATAATAATTGTATATACATTATATAATTAAAATTTAAGTTTCTCTCAGTCTCCAAGGACACTAATGTTGCCTTTGACTGCATTTTTTTTTTCTTTTGCTGATAAGAGGTGTGCACCTGACACCCACTGTAGAATGTGGTGGTTCATTGAGGGTTTGGGTCTGTTTTGCAGCTATGACCCAGGGGTCATGACAAAGACCCCAAATATATATCAAAATCACCACAGAAATGGTTGTGGGAATGCAGTCCACCTGCACAAACAAATTAATGTAAAGGAGGCTTTTTCTTTTACAGGACTGGAATTGACTTTTTACAGTGGTGTTTATGGGACATCCATAGGAGCTATGACTGTCTTTGGTGATAATGCCAAAAGTCTCATTGGCCTCTCTGGAATTTTCATTGGTGTTGGCGAAATACTTGGTAAGATTGTATGAGTTTTGATAAGGTTGTTCGAGACATTAAAATATATAATGATACTTTTTTCTTTGATCAGGTGGGTCCGTGTTTGGAATGCTGAACCAGTGCAACCAGTATGGAAGGAACCCTGTGGTGCTTTTGGGATTGGTCACCCATTTGTTGGCCTTCTATCTAATATTCCTGAACATAGCAAGTGACGCTCCCTTAGCCCCAGAGGAGGGCACACAGTTGCAGGGCTTCATCACTCCCAGGTAATGCAGAATAGGACTGCATAACAGGAGTGAATACTCAGTTAAAGTATAGTTTTGCCAAACAATAGCTATATTAGATATAATTAGCGGTGCCAGTAAGTGTGTCGTTCTTTGTAAGGCATATTAGCGGTTGGTTTATCCACATGTCTTGACTCATGTCTTAACCACGTCTTGTATTTGATTCTGTGTTCATCATGGTGTATTTACCATGGAATCAGCATGGACTTGGCATTGTTCTGCAGTTTCCTGCTTGGACTGGGTGACAGCTGTTTCAATACACAACTGCTCAGCATTGTGGGCTTCATATTTCGTGATGACAGCGCCCCAGCATTTGCTGTTTTTAAGTTTGTACAGGTAAAACACAGCAGTTCATTGTTTGTCATGAAAGCCAGTATGTTAAAAGAAAGTGTTAAAAGTTTTTGTGCAAAAAAAGTGCTAGTGGTATTAGGCCTTTAACAATAATTAGTTTTATGATGAAATTCAACAAGCAATATTGAGCTTTGTTCTTGTAGTTATTATTTTATTACATAAAATTACTTAAGTAACTACATAAGTTGGTGGACTGTTCTCAACCTAGCATTAACACTAAGGTGTTTAAAAATCCCAGCAGCACTGATGTGACCTAGATGATGACTGATTCCAATTATGCTTAGAAAAATTTCTAAATGTACACATATAAGGTGTTCCATCTAGGGCTGCAACTAACGATTATTTTGATAATCGAATAATCTGTCAATTAATTGATTAGTTGGATTAAAAGGCCAATTTTTTTGTTCTGTATTAAAAAAAAAACGTTATTTTACATTCTGCCCAATGTTGTCTTCAAACATTGTGCAAATTAAAGGCTATGAAAAAGATGTTAAATGTATGTATGTGGGCTATGCTATACATTGTGCAAAGGATTTTTAAAAATATTATTATATTTTGAAAACAAAAAAACAACTGTTTGTTCAAAAGCTTTAAAGCAGAAGTTAAATCAGAAAAAGAAAAACAAAAGCACAAACTAAGTGTTATGTTCTGAATGTTCTGCAGTAACACACACATTCACTCATTTGAACACAGTAACATGTTACTTTATTCTGTAAATGTATGACACTTCTTACATTTATATACAATTACATGTTATAACCCCATTACAGTTACTGCTCTCATAAAATACACAATTACTTTTGTTTCTAAATATAGCATCAAACAACATATTTGATTTTAGTCAGAGTTATTGCGCTTCCTTTCTATTGCGCGCTGTTTGATTGACGCGCATATGTTGACCCGCGCTCATTCAGTGAAGTTTCACTTGCTGTCAGGACAAGACTTTATGTAAAATGGAAATACTGGCGTTAATTTCTAACATTTACAGATAAGGATCTAAACGTAAAAATGTCATTTCTGCGCTGAAGAAAACATGTCTGGAACACATTAAACAGCACACGCATCTGTTGCAGCATCTGACACGACAAGCCACATTAATACACAGTTTGTTTGAAGCGCTTAATATAAAACATTCACATGTTTTGAACAACCTGGATCATGCACTTTTCCCACAGCAGCTCACTCTGTGACCTCTGCTGTTTTCAGATGTGTTTTATTCATAGAAATGCGTTTTTCACCATTGTGAAACTGTCACTGACTGGGGTTATCAACAGTGACGTCACAGACCCAACCCATAATGAAATTCGTTGGCGATTATTTTAACTATCGATTATTATCGATTTTATCGATTAGTTGTTGTAGCCCTAGTTCCAACAAAGTAGTTGTCTAATAAATTGACCAGTAAGTGTTTAAAAACACCAGCAGCCCTGCATCACCTGATACATTTGTGTCAGCACCACACACATTATCATGTCAGTGTTTCTGTTCGGTAGAGAATGGCCCACAACCCAAATAAAATCTTGTTAGCAATGCCCCGTTCTACTGATGGATCAGGTGGCAAATTATGCATAGCAACAGAGGGACAACAGTAAGTAAGTGTTTACCTACTAAGGGCACCTCTGTAGTTGGTGTAGCTGATAAAATATTGAGTATATACAGTGGGTATAGAAAAGAATCACCCCCCTTTAAAATAATCACATTTTGTTGCTTTTCAGCCTGAAATGAAGACGGACACAGTTTTTGTTTTATCCAGCTGTATTTACTCAGTGCAACTTATAACATCCAAGTGAAAGATATAACACCAACATGTCAGAAAAATTTTTAAAAAAAATAAAAAAAAACCAGAATCACCGAGTTGGAAAAAGGATCACCCCCCTCCTAAAAATGACTTGTAAACTCAATCATGTGTAGCTAATCACCTTCTCAATGGCACACAAAGCCATCTGACTTTCAATTGTGATCAGCTGTGGTCATTTTGATTAGCTCAGCATGAAAAGAGCTTTCCTGGAGCATTTTATAGTGCAACTGAAACAAACAATCAACTACAGGTGGCAAGGCACTGTCAAAAGATCTCCAGGATAAAGTTGTGGACAGGCACAAGTCAGGAGATGGATACAAAAAATTTCAAAGGCTTTATCAATGTCTAGAAGCACAGTGAAGTCTATTATTAAGAAGTGGAGGTATTTGGTACATCACAAACCCTCCCTGGATCAGGACATCGCTCCAAACTGGATGAAAGAGCCAGGATTAAACTGTCAACACCAAATGATATGTCTGGCGGAAATCCAGTACAGCTCACCATCCAAATACCATCCCTACAGTAAAGCATGGAGGTGGTAATATCCGGTTATGGGGGTGTTTCTCTGCAGCAGGGACTGGAGCACTTATCAGGATAGAAGGGAAATAGATGGGGCAAAATACCGTCAAATTCCTGAGGGAAATCTGCTGCCCTCTGCCAGAAAGTTCTCAATGGGAAGAAGGTTTACCTTCCAACATGACAATGACCCAAAGCACACAGCAAAACTGACCACACAGTGGTTGAAGGAGAAAAAGGTGAATGTCCTTGCATGGCCTAGTCAGAGCCCAGACTTAAACCCCATTGAAAATCTGTGGAATGACTTGAAGACTGCAGTCCACAAACGGTCACCATCAAATTGAACTGAACTTGAGCAGTTCTGCAAAGAAGAGTGGGCAAATATTGCAAAGTCTATATGTGCAAAGTTAGTAGAGACATATCCCAACAGACTAAAGGCTGTAATTAAAAAAATAAGGCAAATTAAATCAAGGGGATAATCCCTTTTCCAACTCAGTGATTCTGTTTTTTTTTTTTTTTTTTTAAAATTTTTTTCTGACATGTTGGTGTTATATCTTTCACTTGAATGTTATAAGTTGCACTGAGTAAATACAACTGAATAAAACAAAAACTGTGTCTGTCTTCATTTCAGGCTGAAAAGCAACAAAATGTGATTATTTTAAAGGGGGGCGATTCTTTTCTATACCCACTGTAGAAACATGATTCAGCCTATCTGCATTTGGAGAGTTTAAAATAAATAAAATAAAAAAATAAAATAGAGTAAATAATACATTATAGAAATAAATTCTGAAAATGAAAATATTACCATGGATAAATAAATAAAATTGCAACCGAAACATTATAGTTAATGGTAAAAGTATGTAATCTTGACTCCTTTAAAGAGGTTTATGCGATATGAACACATTGCTGTCACATCAGACTGTTTACTTTAAATATTGCCACTCCAGTGGGAACTTCAGTCACAGGTCCATAAATGTTTGGACACATTTATATAGGAATTGAATAAAATTAAATTATATATTAGATAATGAATATTACCTCAAAGATCTTCAGCTTTAATTTGAAGGTATTTACAGCCAAATCGGGTGAATGGTGTAGAAATTACTGCATTTTTTTTTATGTGCCCCTCCACTTTTTTAAGGGACCAAAAATAATTGGACAAACTAGCAATCATAAATAAATTTATGATTTTAACTTTTTTTTAACATATAAAAACTTATATTTGTGTAATTCCTACAGCTGATTCCTACAACTGATTTCTATGTAAAAACCCTCAAATTAAAGCTGAAGGGCTGCACTTCATTATTCATTATATACTTGCATATATACAGAGTCTATAATGCAGGGGTCTTCTGTCTTATCTGCAAATTGGAACTTATTCTACTTGTTTAATCAGTTAATTTTGGTCTGCAGTCAACCATCAAGTGTACTTCCTATTTGGCTGGAATGAAAGCCTGCAGCCACACTGGCCCTTTGCAAATAAGACCGAAGACCCCTATATTGGAATAATACATACCGATCACCCATAACATTAAATCCACCTGCCTAATATTGTGTAGGTCCCCCTTGTGCCAACAAAACAGCTCTGACCCGTCGAGGCATGGACTCCACAAAACCTCTGAAGGTGTTCTGTGGTATCTGGCACCAAGACATTAGCAGCAGATCCTTTAAGTCCTGTAAGATGTGGGGTGGGGACTCCGTGGATTGGACTTGTTTGTCCAGCATGTCCCACAGATGTGCAATCGAATTGAGATCTGGGTCTCAACTCTTTATGTTCCTCAAACCATATCTGAACATACCTGGCAGGGCGCATTATCCTGCTGAAAGAGGCCACTGCCATTAGGGAATACTGTTGCCATGAAGGGGTGTACTTGGTCTATGTTTAGGTAGGTTGTATGTGTCAAAGTAACATCTACATAGGACGGATTCAGGACCCAAGGTTTCCCAGGAGAACATTGCCCAGAGCATCATACTGCCTCTGCTGGCTTGCCTTATTCCCATAGTGCATCATGGTGCTATATCTTCTCCAAGTAAGCGATGCACATGCACCCGGCCATCCACATGATGTAAAAGAAAACGGGATTCATCAGACCAGGCTACTTTATTCTGTTGCTCCATGGTCCAGTTCTGATGCTCACGTGCCCATTGTAGGCAGTGGACGTCTGCGGCTATGTAGCCCCCATATACAGCAAGGCGCGATGCACTGTGTGTTCTGACACCTTTCTATTATAGCCAGCATTAACATTTTCAGCAATTTGTTGTACAGTAGCGCTTCTGTGGGATTGGACCAGACAAGCTAGCCTTCGCTCCCTACGTGCATTAATGAGCCTTGGGCATCCATGACCCTGTCATCGGTTCACTGGTTGTCCTTCCTTGGCCCTTCCTTGGTACTTCCTTGGTAGGTACTAACCACTGCATACTGGGAACACCCCACAAGACCTGCCGTTTTGGAGATGCTCTGACCCAGACATCTATCCATCACAAGCTGGCCCTTGTCAAAGTTGCTCAGATCCTTATGCTTGCCCATTTTTCCTGCTTCCAACACATCAACTTCGAGAACAGACAGGTGCAGTTTTAACTAGATAATCAATGTTATTCAAGCCACCTGTCTGTGGTTTTAATGTTATGGCTTATCGGTGTATAATGCAATATAATTACAAATATAAAATAATCTAAATTATAGTAATATATTAAACATGGTTAGGCAGTTATTGCAATATGAAAATTTGAAGAGGCCTAATGTGTGAGTACTTTTGACTGTTTAACAGAAAATATTTTCTTTATTGGGATGGTAAATCATGTGTTCTATCCCCATGCACTCTGCAGTCCATCGCTGCAGCTCTGGCGTTCTTCTACAGTAATTATCTCCAGCTACACTGGCAACTGCTCATTATGGTACTGGTGGGCTTTATTGGCACCCTCTCTTTCTTTGTGGCTGAATGGATGGTAGTCAGCTGCAGACGAAACTCAGATTATGACAGCATCTAACGCCTGAAGTCAGAGAGAATGTGGCAGCAGAAGACTGTTTTTTTGCCCTCCTTTTTAACTTTTTCCTGCAGGTTGCTGGATCCTAAGGATTGGTATGGAATGAGTAGTTCTGCAGAATTTTGTATTACGTTATTAAATATTAAATTTGTCTTTTGCTCACTGAGCTTTGAAAGACAGTTATTGTATTGTTTCTTCTTTCTTGCAGCTCAGCTGCACATAAAATACATTTTTTTTAAATATACAAAGCCATTAAAGTCACTGTTTTTGTGCTTTTGCAGTAATTTAATTTTAATTATCTAAAGGGAGGGGTTGGTTGAGTAAAATTGTAATACTATATTTTCAGGCATAATTCCAGCCAGAACAGCATACAACCATATGACAACTGTCTAAAGACAAGCAAATTGCAGTATAGCAATTCCTCATATAAAGGGAGAACATTTCAAAAGAGTAAATTTTAATAGTAGAATCCAGTCATTACAGAGAATCGATATAATTCCAATGCAAAATTACATGGAGACTTTGCTAAGAAATAAACAGTTTCATTTAAAGTTTTACTTTAGTTTTAAACATGTGTTTTGTATTTTTTCCCCTCTTTAATATTCACCAGCCACTGGCCACAGTATAGTCATCTAATGCTAATGCAAAACATGTAGCTTCAGTGTTATTCATAGTCTCAGATTTTATTTTTGGAAATTTAGAACAGTAATATTGGATCTTTCTTTAAACAATATCTTGCCACAATGTTTTTTAAACATAAACATTTCTTTCCTTACTACAACAGAATAACTGTAAGTGTACAAAACTTCAATGTTCTGTCTGAATTATGTGAACTTTTTGTGGAATCATGGAACACTATCGTGAATTATCAAAGCAGTACCTTAATCTGCAGTACACTTGCACGTATAGGTAAATGGAACTAAGGACTCTTGCTACAGGACATCTTTGTTTATTGGGACGCACTATGCATGATCAGTTCACCTTTAAATTAGGGCAGTTTAATGGATGTTAAAATTGTGTCCATAAAATGTAGGCTCTAGGTACAATCTAGGTGATTGTTTACTTGAATCATATTCTAGGCCTTCTGTGAACCATTGATAAAGGAGCCAGGATTTAATGCTTGTTATATACAACCCCAATTCCGAAAAAATTGGGACAGTATGGAAAATGCTAATAAAAACAGTTATTTGTAAATGTACTTTTACTTGTATTTAAACAAAAAACTTATAAAGACAAGGTCTTTGATGTTTTACCTATTCAACTGCATAGTTTTTTGAAGATAAACGTTTATTTTGAAATTGATTCATGCAAGATGTTCCAAAAAAGTTGGGACAGGGGCAATTTAGGACTAATAGCGATGTGACAAGTTGAAATAAGAAGGTGATGTGAAACAGGTGAGGCAATCGTCTAATAGTATATAAGCAGCCTCCAAAAAAGGCCTAGTCTTTCAAGAGCAAGGATGGGTTGAGGCTCGCCAATCTGCCAACAGATGCGTCAGCGAATAATCCAACACTGAGAACAACATTCCCCAAAGACAAATTGGTAGGATTTTGGGCATTATAGACTGATCATTTCTTTGTCAGTGGGCAAACGTACAAAATCAGCAGGGGATCATCTACTGTTTTCCCCATATATATATATATATATATATATATATAAAATCACTTTTCCTGTTTACTCAACTGTTTTATGATGATTTGCAAATTTTAGTGCTTCTGTTTGCTGTTAATTAGATGCAAATATACTCCTAGTAAGTATTAATTTAGTGCATTTCCATCAAAAGTACAATTTGATGAATGTATTGTTAAAAAAAAAAACACAAATACAACCTTTTACCTGGCATCATAGGTGTCATAGGCCAAGGAATCTTGACCTTATTTAGGGGGCTTCTATTATTCTTAGTCTATTATTCTTAGAAAAAAAATTCAGTCAATTTTCTCTAACTCAATTAAATTACTATAATTTTGTAATTTTTCCAAGTGTGAAAACTGACAAAGTAGTGGTACAGCAGTAATCTGTCCACAAACCATCCTCAGACTCCTTTCTAGCTATAGTCTAGTCATAATACGGTGGGTGCACTTATTTACAGTGGCTTTAGAAAAAGGGAATTAATTCTTTCACTTTTATTCATACTTTACTTTGCTAGATTTATTTTTTTAAAGGATTAAATTTATTTTTTGGCCTCCAGTCTACACACAGTAACCCATAATGACAAAGTAAAAACTTAAAAACATTTTTTTTTTAAAGAAATTATTGCAAATCTATTGAAAATTAAAAACTACTGAAAAGATCTATTGATCTAAAGACCTATTAAAATCTATTGAAGATTAAAAAATCTCATTTAGATAAGTAAACCCTTTATTCAGTACTTTGTAGAATCTTCTTCTTGAGTAAGTTTCTACAAGTTTTGCACGTCTGGACTTCAGCAGTTTCTCCTATTCTTCCTTGTCAGCCTTGCGTACTTTCTCCTCACCTTCATGAGGAGAAAGTCACCGAGCTGATGCGCTTCTCAAACTACTGTGGGAAATTATACGATTTTCGTTATTTTAATATTTATTTGTAAACGAAAATATATAAGGCAAACTGCAGTTTAACGTTTTGCTGTGCCCTGTTTTTGTTTTGAATGTTGTTTTTATTAAACACTAATTCCACGACTGCTGTTTGTTATTTTGAATAGTGTGGAAAAGAAAATATAATAAATAAAAAAAACCTTTTATCTTCCATTTAACTTGACTCTTTTGTTATTATTATGTCGCTGTAACACTTCTGGGTTGGGTTGGGTCGGGAATGAAGAGGCGAAAGGCTGAGGATAACTCAAAGGGGCTTTTTATTCTCTCTGTTTTTACTTTCGCTTTTCAACGGACTCCTTCATCCACACACGCGCACACGTCTTTGTGCTGGTCATCTCTCTCACCCCCTCTCCCTCTCCCTCGCTCCCTCTCTCGTTACAGGAGGCACAAACACACACAAGTAAATTCGGGCTAACAGCTAATGCTCGACCACGCCTCCGCCGCCACAATCGCATATACTATGCATAATGGGCGTAGAATAACTTTTAATAAAACGTAAACTCGGCCCCGCACTTTTTCACTGGCCATGGCCAATTTGTGTATCTTTGATTTCTATACGTGTACGTGTCTATAAGTCTTTGCGTGACCTGACGTTGCCATGACAATTGGTCACTCACGTCACGTGTCACGCCCATGCTCACACCCGCGCTGAGTGCTCAGAAGTCGCGATGAGCTCAACGCGGCAAAAAACAATTCACTCCTTTTTTACTGAGTCGTAGTGATGGGAATACTGGCTCTTTTTAGTGAGCCAGATCATTTGGCCCAGCTCAGAGCAATAAGTGGCCGAGCAGTGTGGCGAAAATATCATCCTAGTATTCTGTCTTGTATTAATTCACAAAAAAATGAAATTGGCTCTCAGATGGGAGGCGGCTCCCATAGTTCACTTAAAGGAGCCGACTCATAGAGCCGACTTGTTAGCGAACGACCCATCACTACTAAGTGGAGCAATGTAAGTTCCTTTGGCATGTGGTATGCCTATTCTTAAACATCACAAGACAAGCCTTGCAATGGAACCCGCAAGGCAAGAGGAGGGTTGGAAGACCAAAACAAACCTGGAGAAGATGCACAGAGGGGGAAATGAAGACAGCAGGGTGGACATGGGCTCAGCTGAAGAGAATCGCCCCCAATAGAGTCCGCTGGAGGAGTGTTGCTGAGGCCCTGTGCTCCCATTGAGGAGAAAGAGGATTAAGAAGAAGATGCCTATTCTTGTTGCACAATGATGAATAATTTGCTCCATATTTCATTTTAAACGCTGCCTATTTCCACTGATAAATAATTAGCAAGATTTGATGGTAATGTTGTCTACCCACAGTCCCGCACAAACGTCCACTTATTTTCAAACTCTTTTGTAACGTCTTTTATTTTAACAGTGAGAGCGGAATAACAGCAAAAAATGTCCAGAAAAACGCATTTCAAAAAAGTTATAAATTGATTTGCATTTTAGTGAGTGAAATAAGTATTTGACCCCTTCGACTTAGTACTTGGTGGCAAAACCCTTGTTGGCAATCACAGAGGTCAGACGTTTCTTATAGTTGGCCACCAGGTTTGCACACATCTCAGGAGGGGTTTTGTCCCACTCCTCTTTACAGATCCTCTCCAAGTCATTAAGGTCGAGGCTGATGTTTGGCAACTCGAACCTTCAGCTCCCGCCACAGATTTTCTATGGGATTAAGGTCTGGAGACTGGCTAGGCCACTCCAGGACCTTAATGTGCTCCTTCTTGAGCCACTCATTTGTTGCCTTGGCTGTGTGTTTTGGGTCATTGTCATGCTGGAATACCCATCCACGACCCATTTTCAATGCCCTGGCTGAGGGAAGGAGGTTCTCACCCAAGATTTGATGGTACATGGCCCCGTCCATCGTCCCTTTGATGCGGTGCAGTTGTCCTGTCCCCTTAGCAGAAAAAACACCCCCAAATCATAATGTTCCCACCTCCATGTTTGACGGTGGGGATGGTGTTCTTGGCGTCATAGGCAGCATTCCTCGTCCTCCAAACACGGCAAGTTGAGTTGATGCCAAAGAGCTCGATTTTGGTCTCATCTGACCACAACACTTTCACCCAGTTCTCCTCTGAATCATTCAGATGTTCATTGGCAAACTTCAGACGGGCCTGTAGATGTGCTTTCTTGAGCAGGGGGACCTTGCGGGCGCTGCAGGATTTCAGTCCTTCACGGCGAAGGGTGTTACCAATTGTTTTCAGGGAGTTTTTCCTTGCCTCTGTCGTCTCTGGCTTGCTCATTGGGGATAAATTCATAAATTTAAAATCTATGTCCTGAATTTATATATTTCTGTAAAGCTGCTTTGGGACAATGACCATTGTTAAAAGCGCTATACAAATAAACTGAACTTGAACTTTTCTTGGTGACTATGGTCCCAGCTGCCTTGAAATCATTAACAAGATCCTCCCGTGTAGTTCTGGGCTGATTCCTCACCATGCTCATGATCATTGAAACTCCACGAGGTGAGATCTTGCATGGAGCCCCAGACAGATGGAGACTGACAGTTATTTTGTGTTTCTTCCATTTGCGAATAATCGCACCAACTGTTGTCACCTTCTCATCAAGCTGCTTGGCGATGGTCTTGTAGTCCATTCCAGCCTTGTGTAGGTCTACAATCTTGTCCCTGACATCCTTGGACAGCTCTTTGGTCTTGTCCATGGTGGAGAGTTTGGAATCTGATTGATTGATTGCTTCTGTGGACAGGTGTCTTTTATACAGGTAACAAACTGAGATTAGGAGCACTCCCTTTAAGAGAGTGCTCCTAATCTCAGCTCATTACCTGTGTAAAAGACACCTGGGAGCCAGAAATCTTTGCTGATTGATAGGGGATCATATACTTATTTCACTCATTAAAATGCAAATCAATTTATAACTTTTTTGAAATGTGTTTTTCTGTTGATTTTTTTTGTTGTTATTCTGTCTCTCACTGTTAAAATACACCTACCATTAAAATTATAGACTGATCATTTCTTTGTCAGTGGGCAAACATACAAAATCAGCAGGGGATCAAATACTTTTTTTCCCTCACTGTATATAATTCAATAGAGAAGGGAGAGAACTGAAACAAAATCATCCATAATATACAAATATATATTATATACTGTGTGCTATGTATATGCAATACAATGTACACTAAACACAATTTGAGGACAAATTCCAAGTATGGGTTACCATACATTGGCCTTCACATGTCACTTTCACTTTCACATTAGCAGCAAATCCTTTACGTCATGTAAGTTGCGAGGTGGGGCCTCCATGGATCGGACTTGTTTGTCCAGCAAATCCCTCAGATGCACGACCTGATTGAGATGTGGGGAAGTTGGAGACCAGGTCAACACCTTGATCTCTTTGTCATGTTCCTCAAACCAACCCTGAACAATTTTTGCAGTGTGACAGAGAACATTACAGGTGCATCTCAAAAAAAAAAATTTCTGTAATTTAATTCAAAAAGTGGAATTTTCATATATTCTAGATTCATTACACATAAAATGAAATATTTCAAGCCTTTTTTGTTTTAATGTTGATGATTACGACTTACAGCTCATGGAAATCCAAAATCCAGTATCTCAAAATATTAGAATAAACAATTTATAATACAGAAATGTCGACCTTCTGAAAAGTATGTTTATTTATGCACTCAATACTTGCTCATGGCTCCTTTTGCACAAGTTACTGCATCAATGCGGCATAGCATAGAGGCAATCAGCCTGTGGCACTGCTGAGGTGTTATGGAAGCTCAGGTTGCTTTGATAGCAGCCTTCAGCTCGTCTGTATTGTTGGGTCTGGTGTCTCTCATCTTCCTCTTGACAAAATTCAGGTCAGGCAAGTTGGCTGGTCAATCAAGCACAGTAATACCATGGTCACCAAACCAGTTACTAGTAGTTTTGGCAGTGTGGGCAGGTGCCAAGTCCTGCTGGAAAAGGAAATCAGCATCTCAATGAAGCTTGTCAGTAGATGGAAGTATGAAGTGCTCTAAAATCTCCTGGTAGACGCTGCATTGACTCTCGACTTGAGAAAACACAGTGGACCAACACCAGCAGATGACATGGCACCCCAAATCATCACTGACTGTGGAAACTTCACACTGGACTTCAAGCAGCTTTCTGTGCCTCTCCACTCTTCCTCCAGACTCTGGGACCTTGATTTCAAAATGAAATGCAAAAATTTACTTTCATCTGAAAAGAGGACTTTGGGCCACTGAGCAACGGTGTTTTGAGTAAAAATGTGTTTTGAGTTAATTAGCTGATTAGTCTTCTCAGGTCGACATTGCTGTATTACAAATTCTTTATTCTAATATTTTTGAGATATTGGATTTTCCCAGTATCTCATTTCCATGAGCTGTAAGCCATAATCATCAAGATTAAAACAAACAAAAAAAGGCTTGAAATATTTCACTTTATGTATAATGAATCTAGAATATATGAAAGTTCCACTTTTTGAATTAAATTATGGGGAAAAAATGAACTTTCCCACAATATTCAAATTTTTTTTTAGATGCACCTGTATACTGCTGAAAGATGCCACTGCCATTAGGGTATACAGTTACCGTTGGGATGTACTTGGTGTGCAATAATGTCTAGTTAGCTGGTATGTTTCAAAGGACTCATTGCTCAGAGAATCACACTGCCTCTGCTGGCTTGCCTTCTTCCCATAGTGCATCCTGGTGCCATCTCTTTTCCAGGTAAGCGATGCACCCAGCCATCCACATGATGTAAATGAAAACATGATTCTTCAGACCAGGCCACCTTCTTTCATTGCTCCATGGTCGAGTTCTGATGCTCACTTGCCCATTGTTGGCGCTTTCTGTGGTGGACAGGGGTCAGTATGGGCGCTCTGAATGTTCTGGGGCTACGCAGCCTTATACACATCAAGCTGCGACGCACTGTGTGTTCGCTTTCCTGTTTCCAACACATTAATTTTGAGAACTAACTGTTCATTTGCTGCCTAATATATCCCACCCAGACATGTGCCATTGTAACAAGATTGTAACTGTCAGTGGTTTAAAAGTTATGGCTGATTGGTGATTATGGTTACATACAAAAACATTACATCTTAGTCCTTGCTGTTACAATCATCATTTGTATTGAACGATTTCCAGGCAGAGTCGATCCAGCTAGATGTTTTTTGTTTGCATGAAATATATCCAATGGGACATCAGTGCACTGCAGGTTCCATTTATTCAGCAAAGTTTCTATAGTCCAGTCTGAGCTGAAACAAATTTTTTAAAAATTAATCATTGGTGTAGGGGAGGTGACTGACAATGTTCTTTAATAACAAGTCAAAAACAACTGACTACCTGACTGAACATTTCAGAATAAGCCAATGCTCAGGACATTCAATCCTTATGTTTTTTTTTTTTCATTAATTGCTATAGGTTTAAAATAAATGGGGACTGATACCTTCTTTCCTGAAATGTAGTCCAGAACTGACCAGAAGGATTTCGCCTTAGAAGAAAGGAGAGCGTTACAAGTACATCTTCAAAATCTGATGAAAAGAGAAATGAGATGTGGTTGGTGAAGCAAGACTAACAAGAAAGAAAACGACATGATACCAGAGTCAGGTTCACCTTCAGGTTCATAGAAAACATCTGATCCCAGTATAATGTCTACAGGTGGTAGAGACCTCAGCTCTGGAGATATCTCTCCCCAGGTGAGACCAACCACAGGCACTCCAGGCAGATCATTAAGCTCACAGCAGCGCCTGCTGTTTTCCAGGCACAGAGGAATTTCAGCACTGTCCGATAGAGTCACATGAGCTCCACATTTTGCAGCCACAATGCCTGGCAAACTCACCCCAGCACCTAGCTATGGATATTATAAATAAGAAATGTTGTAAGTAGCACCAAAAAAAAATTTTTAATATTCTTTCCAACACTTGAGGCTATTCTGATATACTTTTACACATTTATTTAAATCACAACAATTTAGGTTTCAGTGTTCATTTTAAATATAAATCTAAATGTTACATGTAAATATAAAGTACTATCTAGTGCTTATGCTATAGGCTACCATCTAGCGAATTTTTGGACTAACCCCATAATAGACAGTTAAGAGTCGACAACATACAATCATCCATCATAGTCTAACAGCTTGTTTTGAGCCACTTTAGACATACCTTTGTTCAACCATGTTCAAGGGAACATGGGTTTGAGTGGGAAACAAGTATTTCACCCATGTTTCTGATGTACAGACATTATCCTCTCCATAATCCCCCTTTTGTTCTGCCAAACTCGGCAATATATCTTACAATAGAAATGGCTATGTACATCATAGACACACTTCAGTTTCAGTTCAGTTTATTTGTATAGTGCTTTTAACAATGGACATTGTCTCAAAGCAGCTTTACAGAAGTATATAAATTCAGGACATAGATTTTAAATTTATGAATTTATCCCCAATGAGCAAGCCAGTGGCTTTCCGACACAGCGCGACACTGTCTGCACTTACATGTTGCCATTGTGCGAAAAGTTATTACACTGAATCCATATTATTTGTGCATATGCTCACTGCCAGCGCCATTGGGAAAACACAGTGCCGGCAAGGGTTGCCAGTTTTACACCATATTGTGCTAGCTTTGAAAAAAGGCTGGGGATGTAAAAAGTAAGTCCACAGGTGGATTCTTTTAGGTTGGTTTAAAAACAGTCCGTGGCTGCCAAGATATTTTTAAAGCAAATAAAAATTATATTAACACAGTGTATGCCTATATACAATGTACAGAACCATTTCTGTTTTCAGATATATTGCAAAGACTGATTCAGGAGGCTCGTCTGGGTTGTCGTGATGATGCCATGACTACAACCAGTAAATCCTGAAATTAGTCTCTGCTATGAAATTACAGACATACAAAAATACAGAAGTATGTAAATGTGATGTAGGTAGTGCTGTAGCATTAGCTAGTCAGGTAGCCCGCGTAGCTACTGCTAATATGCAGTATACCTACTTCTCTACTCTAATTTTATGGTTAGGGATTTGCTGCGATTCTTGAGATTCTTGAGTTGCGATTCTGTAGCAGTACTCATAGTGAAAAGTAAGAACAAGAAATAAGTTTTTTAAGCAGTCTTTTTAGTTTTTGTTTATATTCAAAATCGCTAAATACTGGTGATACTTTGATATTTGGAATATTAATTCGCTTTCTGCCAGATCTTTTGATCAAACTGCTCTTTAATATAATTTTTGCCACTTTTAACAGTGAATTATCAGATCTACTTTAAAAATAAATTAAGCACTAACCAAACAACTTAAATTCTAGTTTTTGTAGACAGATTACAGTGAATATTCAGACTAGGGGTGGGAGAAAAACTTGATGCATCGCGATTCTTTCTCTAACAATTCTGAATCGATTCCCAAAAATTCAGAATCGATTCTGCGTTCAATTCAAATCACGAGTGTGCGCTGTAACGGTCACTTATAAGGATTACGGTACTTATAGGGGAGAGATACAACTGCGCATGCGAGACAGCACAGAGAATGCAGAGAGGAGTGTGAGGAGATGGCTGCTCTCCATTTATATTTCTTTTTGTTCCCTTATATTTTGTGACTGAGTTGGTTGTTAAACGCTCCCCGCTCGTCTTTATGCATGTGGTGGAGGTAGCGCTTTTTTCCAGACATTTCATTAAATACAGGATGAAATGCTAATTCCTGTTTGCCTCGTGTCTCCTTCAAGTAAGTTATGTCTGTTTTTTTTCTCTTTGAGACACCGCTCCAGAAACAGAAAAAAATAAACGTTGACAGATGCACATACGTACACTGGCGAATTCTTCATCATCATCATAGCGCTACCTCCTCCACATGCATGAAGACGAGCGGGGAAGCATTTAACAACCAACTCAGTCACAAAATAAAAAGGAACAAAAAGAAATATAAGTGGAGAGCAGCTCTCTCCTCACACTCGCCAGCTCTCTGCACTGCGCTCACATGCGCAGCTGTATCTCTGCCCCATAAGTACCGTAATCCTTATAAGTGGCCGTTATACAGAGATTCCAACTATAAACAAAAAGTAGCCTATAGAAACTCCAATTTTGGTCAAAATGTAAAGTTGATGTATTTGCACAGCAGAATAATTAACTAGGAAAAAAATGAATATCAAGAATCGTTTTTGAATCGGATCATGACTCCCTGAATCGGATCAGATAGTGAAATGCCTAAAGATTCCCACCCCTACTTCAGATGATTGCATTCGTGTGAACACACTAATGTGAGAAGTTGGAGGTTCCGAGTTGAAAAATTTCCTGGTTCCCAGTTGTCGTGAAAGCAGCATTAGGGTTTGAGTAAAGGTCGCAACTTGTAATTCCCAAACTCCAAGCAGGAAAAGCCCAATAGAACACCCCCACACCCACCCCCACAACTTGATGCACCACATTGAAGATTATGCCATTTTCGTAAATTTAGGATTGATGGCAATGCGGTCCCAAATGAGTATTCTGAACCCCAAAAATCCCCATCACCCACAGATTTGCTCTTTTCAGTTCAACTTGTTCCAAAGTGAAAACTTGCAACTCTTGACAGCACTATGTTTTCCCAATGAAACATATTCTAGAGAGGGCTGAGGTAATTGAACAGTTTAACTTCTACATTTTACATTTATGCTTAACATATGTTTAACATTTACATTTCACTTTTATATATAATATGTACATTAAATTTTTTGATTTATATTTTAAAGAGGTCATATGATGCTTGTTAATGTTTTCCTTTTCCTTTAGTGTGTAATGTATCTGTTTGTGCATGTATAAGATCTGCAAAGTTACAAAGCTCATAGTCTCCCACAAAGGGATTTATTCTATCTAACAGAACACTGCTCCAGACATGCCTAAAATGCCTCGATCAAAGTCCAGATATTACTTCCGCAAACATCTACGTCACAATTTGAAATATCAGCATAATGCCGCCCAAAGGCAGACGTGAAGAAAGAAGGCAAGGCTTCAGTGAACTGTGTTGGCGGCATGCCGTGGAGACACTGTGTGTTTCGATGCGAAAGCAAAACCCCTTTTGTTTGGACTTCCGAAAATGGATGAAATTAGGAATCAGTAGTTAACATTTATTTATAACGCTGTTCATGAGCAGTACAACCCAAATGTTTGCTTGTGCACAGCGCATTTTACAGAAGACAGCTTCCTGAACCTGGGAGAGTACAACGCAGGCTATACACAAAGGCTATTCCTGAAAAATGGCTTCTGAATCAGAACCTGTAAATATGTTTGATTATTTTATGAAGTATCTGCTATTGACTGTTCAAATGCTGAGTTTTGTGTTGTGGCCCAGGGCTCAGTTGTAGACCTCTGCTTACGTGCTAGCTAATGTTATTGTGTCGAAGTAGTTTTGATAATCAGCTGTGGGAATTTTTACCTATAAACATGCAGAGTACGTTTAGGTACTCCAGAGGCTGGAATGGGCTACAAGTCCATCGCCAAGCAGCTTGGTGAGAAGGTGACAACAGTTGGTGTGATTATTCGCAAATGGAAGAAACACAAAATAACTGTCAGTGTCCCTCGGTCTGGGGCTCCATGTAAGATCTCACCTCGTGGACTTCCAATGATCATGAGAACGGTGAGGAATCAGCCCAGAATGACAGGAGGGAGGATCTTGTTCATGGGATGATCTCAAGGCAGCTGGGACCATAGTCACCAAGAAAACCCACACTATGCCGTGAAGGACTGAAATCCTGCAGTGCCCACAAGGTCCCCCTGCTCAAGAAAGCACATCTACAGGCCTGTCTGAAGACTGCCAGTGAACATCTGAATGATTCAGAGGAGAACTGGGTGAAAGTGTTGTGGTCAGGTGTGGTCAGATCTCTTTGGCATCAGCTCAACTCGCCGTGTTTGGAGGAGGAGGAATACTGCCTATGACCCCAAGTCATAACACCATCCCCACCGTCAAACATGGAGGTGGGAACATTATGCTTTGGGGGTGTTTTTCTGCTAAGGGGACAGGACAACTGCACCGCATCAAAGGGACGATGGACGGGGCCATGTACCGTCAAATCTTGGGTGAGAACCTCCTTCCCTCAGCCAGGGCATTGAAAATGGGTCGTGGATGGGTATTCCAGCATGACAATGACCCAAAACACACAGCCAAGGCAACAAAGGAGTGGCTCAAGAAGAAGCACATTAAGGTCCTGGAGTGGCCTAGCCAGTCTCCAGACCTTAATCCCATAGAAAATCTGTGGAGGGAGCTGAAGGTTCGAGTTGACAAACGTCAGCCTCGGGACCTTAATGACTTGGAGAGGATCTGCAAAGAGGAGTGGGACAAAATCCCTCCTGAGATGTGTGCAAACCTGGTGGCCAACTACAAGAAACGTCTGACCTCTGTGATTGCCAACAAGGGTTTTCCACCAAGTACTAAGTCGAAGGGATCAAATACTTATTTCCCTCATTAAAATGCAAATCAATTTCTAACTTTTTTGAAATGTGTTTTTCTGGATTTTTTTGTTGTTATTCTGTCTCACTGTTAAAATACACCTACCATTAAAATTATAGACTGATCATTTCTTTGTCAGTGGGCAAACGTACAAAATCAGCAGGGGATCAAATACTTTTTTCCCCTCACTGTACCTGTCTGTATTTTGTGTTTTTTGTCTGTCGATTTCATAAGAGAGTTACAAAATAAAAACTTGGCCAAAAACCTCAAGTTTATAATAACAACGCAGTGGCCAATCAGAGCACTCTGGGCTTTTCGGAAGGAAGGGCTTTGTAGAAATCGCTACTCAATAGGCCTTTATCACACTTCCGCGTTCGCAAAGTGGAAGCTGCAAATAGTAGCCAAAAAAAAAAACTTTCGCTCTAGTCTATAACAATGGCGGCGAGCACAGAGGAATTGTTGTTGCGTCTCTAAATGCTCTAATAGTTCCACTAAACAACCCTAACTCAGTCATCATTCTTTTCCAACTGACCAAGTAACAAAGAAAATGTGGATTCATGTTATACGGTGGGATGAAGGCAAAGGTTTTGCAGTTTTAAGAGGAAGTATGTATGTGTGCGGCCAGCATTTCATAAAGTCTGACTACTGTATGTACCAATTGTAAACGCCTGAAGCATGGAGTTATGCCAGTCTAACAAGCTACAATTGTAGCAACAATGAACACAAATAGTTCTGTCTCCTTGAACTTGAGCAACAACAATCCATCCTGAACAGGTAACCTGCAGAGAGTGTGGCTCATTTTTCTTCATGGACCAGTAACACTGCACCCTGACAATCACCTCACTATCTACCACCTCAGATACTATTGTACAGAATAGTATTATATCACAACACAGTATCACATCGAAATAAAAAGGCAGCTTAACCTGTTCGTGTTTTTGTAAGTTTTATAAATTTTTCAACATGAATTTCATCACACGGTTTAGCCAGTTAGGTAGCCTGTTAGCTATCTCGAACAGCGATTAAACTAACATTAAATTTAAACTTACCCTCATAGTTGAAGATGTAGTTTTCATAGAAGAATTTATAACCCTTCTCAAGTTTGGATATCTTCATTTTGCGAATGATTTTCGACAATCTAACAAATGTTGTTGATGTGAGGAAGATCTCGAAGCGATGTAATAAACCTTCATGCACCAATTGCTGCTGCAGATCGGAAATCAGTTTACGTTAATATTCAGCCCCGGAAATGACGACGCGTGGACTGTGATAAAGGCCTATTGGAGCGTTTCGGGCAGCCTGGGAATAGAGGTGCTGCAATAATGTGCAGTATGTGAAAAATAATATTTTTTGAACATTAAAGCATGTTAGCCTATTCTATTACACCCAATAAACAAAATAATGAACTTTTAAAAACTTTTAAAAAAAATCATCATATGACTCCTTTAAATTTACACTGAAACTTAAAACAATTATTAGAATAGCTTAAAAAAAATCTGATAGAAAAGACTATTCAACTTTTCAATTTTGGCGCCCCATAACGTTGGACTTATAGAAATGGTTTGTAGCTACAACATGCAGAATGACAGGTGTCCTGCAAAGAAGCTTCACCTCGAGTACGTTTTTTCTCTGTATTTTCTCTCTCGCGGTCCACACATACTGTGCCAAAACCACTGCACATGGCCAGACGTACATCCCATACTGCGAACCAAGAACCTAGATACATACATGCATGCAATATTATGTAATACGAACAAAAATAATACTACCATTTGTAACATAGCATATGCACTTTCACTACCTCTGGGACAGACACCATCAATACATGCGTGCCATCGTGGTTCTCAAATGTGAACTTTTTCTGGATAAAACGTGGATTGACTGATTCGTCCACATTACATATTCTAATCTTAATTGGTAAACTCATTTTAAGACCTAAAAAGGAGACCAGGAAGACAATGTTGTAAATACAGCGTTATTGGCTTCTTCTTCTGTTGTTTTATGGCGGTTGGCAAACCAGTTAAAATGGTGCATTACCCCCACCAACTGGACAGGAGTGTGAAGCGTGTAGTTTTTATAATATGTATTTTACTATTCAATTTGAATATTCATCTTATTTAAATCATTTTATCTAAACCGGTTAAGATATTCTGAGTTGATTTTGTAATGTGAGTATAGTATCAAATTTGTCCTTTAGTTTCTTTGCAATCTTGCCTCTTTCTTCTTCATATGCCTTACAATGTAGTATTACATGACTGTCTCTTCTTGACTACACTTATTTACTAACGACTTATTTAACCCGGAGTGTCCAATTCGGAGACGATTTATTATAGCATCTTCTTTCCTGTTGTTAATTACTATTCTTCTTACACCTACTAGTGCTGCAGATAACTGTAAAAATCGTTCAAATCCGGATGCAAGCATGAAATTTGGCACAAATACTCTTCAAGGGCTACTCTTTTCAAAAAGGGCGCTTGCCACTCAAAATTTCAAAATGGCGGCCATTTTTCAAGATGGTATATTGATTAAATCGATTGTTTTTCATAAAAATTTTTTTTGGGGGGGGTTATAAGATTTAGTAGGAATACTGATTTGTATAAAACAGTATATATATATATATACAGTACAGACCTGAGCTTCCATAAGACCTCAGCAGTGCCACAGGCTGATTACCTCCATGCCACACCGCATTGATGCAGTAATTCGTGCAAAAGGAGCCCCGACCAAGTATTGAGTGCATAAATTAACATATGAGGTCAACATTTCTGTGTTATAAATTCTTTATTCTAATATTTTGAGATACTGGATTTTTGATTTCCATGAGCTGTAAGCCGTAATCATCAAGATTAAAACAAAAAAAAAGGCTTGAAATATTTCACTTTATGTGTAATGAATCTAGAATATATGAAAGTTTCACTTTTTGAATTAAATTACAGAAAAAAAATAACTTTTCCACAATATTAGAATTTTTTGAGATGCATGCACCTGTACACCATGCTTCCATGATGTTGGGAGTTCTCCTGTCTTCCATACTCTATTATACATATGCAATATAATATTCAAAGATGTATCAGATAGATTTTTAATCATATTATAACATATCTCATCTTTACCAGGAGATGTTTGATTGGCTCTTCCTATAGCTCTTTATTAGAAGACCCTTTTTTCACCATTATGTCTATCTTTTCTTT
Organism: Cranoglanis bouderius; assembly: GCA_023630585.1. Classification (NCBI taxonomy): domain Eukaryota; kingdom Metazoa; phylum Chordata; class Actinopteri; order Siluriformes; family Cranoglanididae; genus Cranoglanis; species Cranoglanis bouderius. The sequence continues at coordinate 338,565 of CM042554.1, forward strand.
CCTACTTTGTTCTCTATGTTTTTTCATTTCATCTGACACATTAGTATTGCTATGCACTTTTACAAATACTTCAGCTAGCATTTCTGCCTTCTCAGCATTTGTTATTGCTATTCTTTCTGCAACACTCATTAAGGGTAAACTGTAACTTTTTTGTATTCCTCCCATCTTCCTAATCATACTTGACTAATATCTGTTTCTTCCCCAATTGTTTCATAAAAATTTCTCCAGTGATTCTTTTTTTTCTTATTTTATTACTCTTCTTACATCTGCTTTTGCTTTTTTTTTATTTATATAAAATATAGTTTATGAATTTGTGTTCTTTTCAGTTTCCTAAATGCCTTATTCCTATTTTTAATTGCTTGACTACATAAATTTGTCCACCATGGTACTATTTTCTTCCTTTCTGATCCTTCTGTTTTACGAATAATTTATTCAGCAGTACTATATAATATGTTACATAGCTTATCATTAAATTCTTCTATATTAATTTCTTCACTAAACTTAAATTTCTGCATTTTTACATCACATGTATTTAAATGCCTCCCAATTTGCTGTATTAAATTTCCATCTATATATCTTTTCATCTATAATTTCTGTTACTTCCATACCTATTTTACATGTGATTGGATAGTGATCACTACCTATTGTATCTTTTTCCCAGACCTCCAATACACTTATACTAGCCAAACATTCTGATACTAATGTAAAGTCTATATTGGAATAACTTCCATTGGTAATATTACAGTTTTTCTCAGACGCTTCGGTACATTTCTCAGATCACAACTGAAATTCTCAAAACTACTTGTTCAAACTACACATCATCTAGTCACTTGTGCACATCATAAAATCAATTTCTCATTCTTTTGAACAAATTGCAAATGTTTATGTACAAGTTCCTACATTATCAATTGCTTATGTCATGTTGATCATAATATGTCATATGGTTCCCTGTTGAATAGTCTTACCCCTCAAAACATCTAGGCATTAGTTCATTGCATAAGTCATTAAATGCAAAATGGTTGAACTAGTTGTCATAAACTGTCAAGCATATTTTCTACACATTTCTATTAGACTTTTTGTAAATGTGCCCTGAACTGATGAATTGTGCAGGTGAATCTTGACTTTCACTAATGAAGGGGAATGTGTAAAGTGTTAGATCAACCAATGATCAACCAGTTCTCTAAAATAGCTCAAAGGTGCTATGAACCTTCAATTGGCAAGCATATATAGACAGAGCACAACACAAAGTTACAATTTCTGACAACGGATGAACAACCAGGAAACGAACAGGGTCAACAGCCGAGAGGAAGAAAAGGAGTAATGATGCGTACGGAGGTAAAACAGAGGAAGAGGCAGAAGAGGCCAAGGATATAGGTGCATATCAGATAAAATAAGGGCCACTATTGTGGATCATGTTGTCAATCGTGGCCTTACAATGGCTGAGGTGGGTCGAAGGGTGCAGCCGAATATTGGGAGATCGACCGTGTCCTCAATAATTCAAACATTTTGTAAAGAGAATAGGTATGTTCACCAATGTGCAATGTACCCCACATTGCTAATGAATTAGCAATTTAATGTGGGCAGTGTTAACAGGCTGAAGTAAATTCATTGCCGTTAGCTTGGCCGGCTAAGGCATGATGGAGATCACAAAAAAGGTTTTAAACGCTGTGACAACTGTTTTCTTGTTTAAGCCTTCAACAAGTTAACATTTTATTTGGGTATTGTTAAACAAGTCCTGTTTAACCAAGGTTTAATACTTAAAAAGAGCCGACACGCTGTCTTCCCCGATTTTTTTCTGCACTTTTTTTTCGTTCGCACCAGTCCCGTTGCATTGTGGGACTTTTTGATTCGCGTAGTGTCCATGGGTGCTTCTCATTTCTTATTTGTGCATCCTCCTTTCCTCGCTTCCTTTCCTTGCATCTTAGCTCCACCTCCTTAGGATGTGAGGGAAGGAGGTGAGGATGAGATGCGAGGAGAGAGGAATCACAGCAAGTCAAATTGGGTGCTTCTCAATACTCAAATTGATGCTTCCTCTTTTCATCGCTCCTCCGTCCTCCACCCCGTGACCTGGAAATCGATCGGCGTCCACAGTCTTGAAGGACATATCAATTCTCTAATTGCACCGAGGAACGAGGAGTGAGGAAGCTTCCAGAGGAGCTAGGAGTGAGGATACACAGGTGTATCCTATGCGGAAGTGTTTCTTTCTATAAATTCCCCTCCTCCTTTACATCTGCCACAAGCTCAAACAAAAAGTCCTTTGATGATGTGATGGAATTTTGCGTGAAATATAATTAAATAATAATATGCTTACAATGAGTATTGTAATTAATTGATCCTTGCATGTGAAATATGCAAAGCTGTGCAAAAGATTTGATAAATTATGTATTGTTCATTAATTCATTGTGGTATAACCCAGACATTTCACTTACTATCAGTGCATTTTGCTTTATTAAGAATGTTATTAACCAAGCTCCAACAACATAATGGTAGATCCCTGAAGCGCAGTGAGGTCATCCAGCGGGGCACAGTCATCATTAATTGACGTCACTTTGAAGTGACCTTATACAGAGAATGAGTTTCTATGGAAAATAACAGAGCACCTGTCAGAAAGAATACATTTGTAACGGAAGAATTCAGTGATTCCACAAGTTAGAGTCACCCCTTCTTGATCTACTTTGATTTTAGGCCTCTTTGATTAATAGATTGATTACTTTCTTATACCTTATATATTGTTCACACATGATTGGATCTTATTCTTGATTGCTTAACCTATAACAATTGATTTCTTTATTATATACCATAGAAAAATATACCATATTATCTCATATTGGTCACACATGAATAGATATTTCTTGCATGTACCATTTGCTTTTTGAAAACATACCATACTAACACACACACACACATATCCTTGAACATTGGTGCATCTCCACTAACACAGGTGGTTCCTTATCAGAACTTGCACATTTGGGCACACAAGCCTTTGCATACAACATTCTGTATTTATCTAACTTCTGCAGTTTGAACAATGGCCCAAAGCTTTGGCAATAATAGTGGATACACGCTAAGAAATGACAGATAACAAATTAGGGAGCTAGGAAGAAAAAGAATAAAGCTGCGAGTGAGAAATGTGAGCTCAGTGATTTCCCACAAGCTGGAGTTACATCAATTTGTCCTAGTTTCACCCCCATGAATATTCTCTTATTATTTTCTGATTAACAAAATATTCCATGTACTATTACAACATAATGATGTTTAAATGCTGATTTAACCTTAAGTCACTCTCTCTTCATGACTGAAATACATTTCACAATCATTATTAGGCCTTTGATGGATTAAAACATTTCTTATCGTTCTGATTATTTTAACTTTTGATTGCACCTGATGGGTTACATAATAATCATATTGAAATCATAGTTTGATCAAAGAAATTATTCTATACTAGCACTTACACCCAGGGCATGACTCATCACTCTTCTTCTTTGTCCTCGGTTGAGGTTCTGGTATCTTTTTCCTTTGATGAATCAGCAGCCAAGTCGAGCCTAATGTCATATGGGTCTTCTTTTGACACATCATGATTCATCTCCAGCAACAACTGGCCAGGGTGCTTCTGCTTCCTCTCATGGTTCCTTACTCTTTTCCTGTAAATACTTGCTTACGTATACGTATGCTTTATGTATAACTTTTAGTTGGTGCATATAAGTGTTACGTAAAGTGTAGGACGGTGAGGGAGTGAGGATGCATGCGCAGGGGAAACGTCAGTTTATTAGGAATGCTTTATTCAAAAATAAAGGAACAACAAAAAGGAGGCAATAATCCACAGAGATAATACTTAGCACATGAGGCAGTAATCCAAAAGGCATTAATCCAAAGGCAGTAATCCAAAAGGCAGTAATCCAAAGGCATTAATCCAAAGGCAGAAAACACAACAAAGGGAAAACCACGCGAGGCAAGGAAGTGGTTAGGGAACCACGAACAAAGAGCTAGGGATATATAACTAAGAACTATGGACAACGAGCTTGAAAACATTCACTATACCAACTTGAAACTAATACATTCTACTTTAAACTAATACTCCGCAAGGAAGCGGAAACAGAGCGGGGTATTTAAACACACAGACACAAATCATTGTCACCTGAAACCAGTGATTACACAATGAACAAGAACCAATGACAATAAGGAGGCGGAGACATGACACAAACCAAAACATAAGCACATGGAAAAACACAGGAGGCGGAGACATGATGTGAACGAAAACAAACATGAGTTCATGAAAGAGTGCGAAGGGTTTTTCTGAACAGCGCTGGAATGCGCTCAGTGGAATGCGGAAGGGCGCTGCTCCGCTAGCAGCGCAGCAAGAGGGAGAGCTAACAATAAGCCTGAAGTTCCATTTGCAATTGCTCTAGAGGCGGTCCTTCGTAGGGGCCTCTTCAATATGGCACAGGCATGGGTCGACCCGAAAGCATTTCATATTTCTGTTAGTCTGCATGCAATAGCTCATTAGTGCAAGGGGTAGAGCATCTACCCAGTTAAGTTTGGTGTCAGCACGAATCTTATTAAGCTTGGCCTTAAGAGTACTATTCAATCTTTCCACCATCCCTTGCAATTGAGGGTGATAAACACCTGCCAGTTTCTGTTTTATTCTTAGCTGTTGCAGTACCTGTTTTACTGTTTTCTTAACAAACGCAGAACCATTATCAGAACTGATTTCTGTTGGTATACCAAATCTGGGAATTACCTCTCTTAGTCAAAAATTTGCAAACAAAACACAGGTTTATCAAAAAAATATATCTTTGTTAAATATAAGTGTGCAACAATTATTGGCACCCCATGAATTCATATGAGAAAAATATATTTGAAGTATTGATAAGTTTAATGTTGCAGCAGATTTCTAAAATTGTGGCAGCCTGATCATCTAAACTGTGTTTAATAACAATATTCCTCAGGGCATGTTTGGTATCATTTATATCCATATTTCATGGTGAACAATGTGGTGATATCATAATATCATATAGTTTAGGAAATAACATTTACAATATATGTTGCAATATGTGCTCTTTCCACACACACACACACACACACACACACACACACACACACACACACACACACACACACACACACACACACACACACACACACACACACACACACACACACACACACACACACACACACACGCTGGCACCCCCTGGTTTGCATGGGAGACCTTTTGCCTTTTTGTTCCCACGGACTCATTCTCAGGAACTTACATAATTAACATGCAGTTCCTTAAGGTGAGCTAATCGGCTAGGGGTCCACTCTGCCAAACACATTGTTTCATTTCCATTTGGTATCCTGGTCACTATACATTTCAAAGAGGCTCAGGGGTATAAGAGAATATGCTTGGTAAAATACATTATGCTTTTCCATCACGCATCCTATGTCCATGATGCTGACCAACAATTTGTAAGTTATAATTGTTTCTGTTTTATGTATAATTTGATTTCTGATTTTGTGTATTAAATTCATTTGTTATTCTATCTCTAAATACTCTGTGTACTTCAAAAAGTATGATGCAGTAAGAGTGCATGATCCATGTTTTGTATGTTTACTAGGAATGTAGTTCCTTAAGCTAAAAGTTATAGTACATTAGACATGTTTGAAGTCAACCTCTGACAAGCAAAAATCAAAGGCTAATACTTGCAAGTTTAAACAGAACCTCTGACAAGTAAGATAGGAAAGGCCTAGGCTTGCACGTTGATAGAAACCTCTGAGCTAACAAAATAATGGTTCAACAAAGAAGCTATATAAAAGTCTCTGACGTAGGAACGTCTTTTTAATGAAAGCCTTGCTTGAAGCTGCGTTAGAGTAAATATTATTAGAACACTGAGTTATGACACTTCTAGCAACTAGAAGATTATTCTACTGGAGTCAGATATTGAAATCATAAATTAAAACACACATTAACCTTCGCTGCACCTATTTCTGTCGTTGGTTATAACCCTTTATATATTTTAGCCCTACAGTGTGAACACTCTTCTCTCTCTTTTTCCTCCCTTACTCTCTGTGAACACCCCCCCCCCCCCCTCTCTGTTTCCTGGTTCCTGTGTTGGCACCTTTTCTCTTTGTTTCTCTGTTGACTCAGGTACAGACAGATAAAGCCCCTCACCACTTGTGTATTTACATACCTTCCTGAATGAGATTTGCTCGTACTCCTATGACTTCCTAGAAACCAGAAAGTGTTGTTCCTGTCTTACATTGATAGGCTCCCTGTTTCATGCAAATATGCCCTTCCACCTAGCCAATCAATAGTTAACCCATTGTCTCTGTTGTGTGCCAAGTCTGATATATACTCTGCCTTTCTTTGAATAAATGAGAGATCTTGCCATTTGAACTTTGTGTGTCTGTGTCATTTGGCAACTCTCCCAAGCGCTTGGTGCAGGAAGTGTGTAGCAAGGCGAGGGAACCATCTTTTTGTGTACTTTCACTTTCTCTCTTTTTTAGCTTTGAAGCAAGCTTCAGCAATACACCAGAGAAATTAAGTCTCAGTGGTGGGAGGAGAAAGCGGAAAGTTTACAACTTGCAGCAGATAGAAACGACATGAAAGAATTCTACGAAGGACTTAGAGAAGTGTATGGCCCACAAAAGAGAGCCTCTGGTTCAGTGTACAGATTTTAGGTACCTGGGCAGCACGGTATCAAACAATGCAAAAACTGATAAAGAGCTGAGACACAGGATAGGAAATGCCAGCGCAGCTTTCGGTAAACTGCAGGATCGTCTGTGGAAAAACAGGCATGTGTCTGTCAGGGTTAAGTGCAAAGTGTATAGAGCAGTGGTATTGACAGCCTTGCTGTATGGAGCAGAGACATGGACTGTTTATCGAACACAAGTTAAGAGACTTCACGCATACATGATGAGACAGCTCAGATCAATTATGAACATCAACTGGAACGACAAAGTCACAAACAAAGAAATACTGCAGCGCATTGGCCTACCGTCAATAGCCAACATCTTAATAGAAAAAGGCCTCAGATGGCTTGGTCATGTGCACAGGATGGAAAATGAGCATCTACCCAGACAGCTGTTGTACTCTCAACTTTGTGAAGGGAAACGGAACCATGGCAGACCGAGGCTACGATACAAGGATGTAGCAAAGAGAAACATGAAGTGGAGAGAAATCGATATAGAGAGGTGGCAAAGGACCGCAGACAACAGAGTGGCATGGAGAACAGACATAAAGCCGAAGCCATAGAACAGTCATTGTCGAATTGACCGACTGCAAGAGAGAGAGAGAGGGTGACTAGGAACAGGAAATTGTTCAATCATGACTTCCTGTTTCACAGGGGTATAAATATGAGGTAACACAAACACATATGAGGTAAAACAGAAGTTATTGTGGTAACACTTTCTACAAAGCCCATGCTCATAATGAATTATAGCCCCATTTATAATTATTTATAAGCAAGTATTACTGTTCTATAAATACATTTATAAAGACACATAAAGACACATAAAGACACATAAATGATACACTTGCTTTTCAGTGTCCATGCTCATAATGCATTATACACCAATTTATAAGTATTAATTAGTCAGTCTTTTGGTTCCGTTAATGTATTGATAAAAATGCAGCCTGCCTTTTTATAATGTTATTATATTATAGTTATAATGACTTATGAGTACTGCAGATTTATTTCTATATCCAATAAGTGAATTATTTTTATATTGTTGTTGATAGTTGTGTTGTGCTGCCTTATAAATACTTATTGTGAGTTATAATACAATTACGAACCTTTATAAATGCATCATTGATGGCTTTAAGTAAAGTGAAAGCATAGGGTGCAGTTTCCATAATGCCATTTTCTTTTTCTTTTTCTTTTTTTTTTCTTTCTTTCTTTCTTTTCTTTTGTTAAGAAATCATGAAGATGTGCTTATTATGCAACTCTTTTTACCAGTGGCCAAAGTAAATGGTGATATCAAGCCCATTACTGCTTTCTGAGATGCCCCAAGTTGTTGTCCATAAGCATTCAAAATTTGAAGGAGTTATCTTAAACCACTAAAATTCTGTGTGAGGTTATTCAAACAAAGGCAAAAATGTCTCCAAATGACACAAAGTGTCTCCAAATGGCACAAAATGTCTCCAAATGGCACAAAACCTCTCCCAATGACTTAATGCCTCTAGAAATAATATTAATAATAATTTGTTACATTTATATAGCACTTTTCTAGGCACTCAAAGTGCTTTAAATAGTAAATGGTCTGCAATTATATGGCGCTTTTTAACCTTCGCGGTTCACAAAGCACTTTACACTGTGTCTCATTCACCCATTCACGCACACACCAACGGCAGCTACCATGCAAGGTGCTTGTCTGCCATCAGAAGCAACTTGGGGTTCAGTGTCTTGCCCACAGACACTTCGGCACATGGAGTCATGGGGGCCGGGAATCGCTACAACCGCCACCAACCCTACGATTAGTGGACAACCTGCTCTACCACCTGAGCCACAGCCGCCCGTGTAGTATTGGGGGAAATCTCCTCAATCACCACCAGTGTGTAGCATCCACCTGGATGATGCAACGGCAGCCATAGTATGCCAGAAAGGAGAGGCGGGTGATTTAGCCAATTCGGGGATGGAGATTATTAGGGGGCCATGATAAATAAGGGCCAGGGGGAAAGTTTTGGGATTTTTAATGACTTTTTTTTTTTATACAGTATAGCATCCTCATCACTATACTGGGGCATTAGGACCCACACAGACCACAGGGAGAGCACCACCTGCTAGCCTCCCTAATACCACTTCCAGCAGCAACCATAGTTTTCCCCAGGAGGTCTCTCATCCAGGTACTGGCCAGGCTCAACCCTGCGTAGCTTCAGTAGGAAACCAGGCAAGAACTGCAGGGTGAAATGTCACAAAGCCGTTAAAAATGGCAGAGAGTCTCAAAAAAATAGCAGACAACTTCTAGAAATACCAAACATTGTTAAAAAATGTCACAAAAGAACATGTCTAGATGGCACAAACCAATTCAATTCAATTCAGTTTTATTTGTATAGCACTTTTAACAATAGATATCGTCACAAAGCAGCTTTACAGAAATACATAAATTTTGGATCTAAATTTTAAATTGATAAATGTATCCCCAATGAGCAAGCAAGTGGTGACGGTGGCAAGGAAAAACTCTCTGAGACGACATGAGGAAGAAACCTTGAGAGGAACGAGATTCAAAAGGGAACCCATCCTCATCTGGGTGACACTGAATAGTGTAATTATAAGTAATTCCCTGTATGCTACATGATAAAAAGTGCAACTGTGTAGTCAGGAAATTCACCACAGTCTCAACATGAAGTCTATTCTGCTGAAATCATGAACTGTCCACCAATGGAGCCCCAAGCGCAAAGTCTGTTTGTGAATTGTTTGTGGAAATTTCAGTCCCAAAACTGTCACCGCAACTGAAGTCCTATGACAGTGTGTCAAAACTGCCCGCATCAATTGCAGTCCAATGCTATCTTCACAGCTTCCAAGTGTGTCCCCAAGCTGTACATATGGGCCCATCCACTGCTACCCCAGGAGCAACACGTGTAGAGCTTGTGATGTGATGATTAGACGTGTAGACGTGGTATCATCCAAAACCTTCACAGGTGTTGGTGTCATCTGGAATCTTCTTAGGGTTCTAGGCACCCGACCCTCACGCTCCAGACCTGGGTTTGAATCCTGACCTCAACCATTCACTTCCCTTTGTTCTTCAATAAAACAGGTTTTTATCTATCCTCAAGTCTGTGTTCTGCATTTGGGCCCTCTTCGTCTCAGTGGCTTAACAGAACAATCTGGAACTAAGCGGAACCAGCTCCCTTGCAGACTGTCCTGTCCTGGCCAACAGCTCCATGCCATGCCCCAGAAGATTAGTGCTCACAGAGCAGCTCAACCAACTGGCCCAGGCATAATGGTAAATGGTCTGCACTTATATAGTGGTTGCTTTTGCAGTTCACAAAGTGCTTTACACCCATTCACACACTCGCCTGCCATAAGGAGCAACTTGGGGTTCAGTGCCAGGAATCGAACTGCCAACCCTATGATTGGTGGACAACTCACTCTACCACCTGAGCCATCATCCGTTCCTCCCTCGAATCAGGCCACCCCAGCACCCCTTCCTGTCCACCCCTCAAATCCCCATCTAGGGAGGTGCAGATCCTTCCTCCTCCAATGCTCCCTTGTGTTTGCCCAAAGTCCCCTCACCTATGCCACCGATGAGTCCAAGGTGGCTTACATCGTGGGGCTCCTTCGGGAAAATACCCTAGCCTGGGCCATGGCAGTCTGGGACAAGTAACTGGCGTCAAGAATTGCACCGCCCCTCTGCTCCTGGTCATCTCTGGCAACCACCACGAGAGGGTCAGACTGAACAGATATGGGAAGTAAGATTCTCTGAATTTTCCAAGTGCTTTTCACATTCTTTTGACCTGTCTCTTAGTTTAAACACTTCATGAAAATTCTTTATTGAATCTGTTCCCAGATATGGGAAGTAAGATTCTCTGAATTTTCCAAGTGCTTTTCACATTCTTTATATACCTGTCTCTTATTTTAAACACTTTGTGAAAATTCTTTATTGAATCTGTTCCCAGATATGGGAAGTAAGATTCTCTGAATTTTCCAAGTGCTTTTCACATTCTTTATTTACCTGTCTTTTATTTTAAACACTTCGTGAATGTTCTTTATTGAATCTGTTCCTAGATATGGGAAGTAAGATTCTCTGAATTTTCCAAGTGCTTTTCACATTCTGTCTATCTTTCCAATTTTATTTCTTAAATAGAAAATTTATTGTTGTGAGTGTACACAATTGTTTTCTGCCTATGTTCTGGCATTTAAACTGCTCTGACACTCTCTGTACTTCTTAAATCTAAAAATAAACCGAAACCAGAAGTACTCTGGTGATTCAAGAAAAGGCAAAAGAGTTTGTCCCGACTCACTCATTTAAGAAGAAGTTTAAGTTTTCTATAAAGAGAGGTTTTATTATTTTCTTCTATAAAACTACATCGTTCCTCCTCCTGGACCTATGAGAAGGTAAAGAAGGCATCATCTTTGGGGGACCCCTTCTTGTGAGGAATAATTGTCTCACAGCCCTGTGGCACGACTCTACAACCTGAGTAAGTAAAAAGGAGTTGATACAGTTTCTATATATATCTGGTTGAGTTAGTCACACGCTAGAAGTACGTAACCTTGTGGCCTAGCGTCGCTATCTAATAATAGCGGGGACAACTATTTTTCATTAAGGGAAATAGGCCTGTCTACTACATGGTGCCCGACGCTATACATACAGACATATTGCAACCCAAAGAAATAAACTAATTCAGACTTAGAGTCTTAGATCCCAACCTCCGCAAAAGGTCAAAGGTCAACCTACAAATCAAATAATAAAAACTACAGGACTAATACAGGTGCATCTCAATAAATTAGAATGTCATGGAAAAGTTCATTTATTTCAGTAATTCAACTCAAATTGTGAAACTCGTGTATTAAGTAAATTCAGTGCACACAGACTGAAGTAGTTTAAGTCTTTGGTTCTTTTAATTGTGATGATTTTGGCTCACATTTAACAAAAACCCACCAATTCACTATCTCAACAAATTAGAATATGGTGACATGCCAATCAGCTAATCAACTCAAAACACCTGCAAAGGTTTCCTGAGCCTTCAAAATGGTCTCTCAGTTTGGTTCACTAGGTAAGCCACAAACATTCATTGCCAAAGAAGCTGGCTGTTCACAGAGTGCTGTATCCAAGCATGTTAACAGAAAGTTGAGTGGAAGGAATAAGTGTGGAAGAAAAAGATGCACAACCAACTGAGAGAACCACAGACTTATGAGGATTGTCAAGCAAAATCGATTCAAGAATTTGAGTGAACTTCACAAGGAATGGACTGAGGCTGGGGTCAAGGCATCAAGAGCCACCACACACAGACGTGTCAAGGAATTTGGCTACAGTTGTCGTATTCCTCTTGTTAAGCCACTCCTGAACCACAGACAACGTCAGAGGCGTCTTACCTGGGCTAAGGAGAAGAAGGACTGGACTGTTGCCCAGTGGTCCAAAGTCCTCTTTTCAGATGAGAGCAAGTTTTGTATTTCATTTGGAAACCAGGGTCCTAGAGTCTGGAGGAAGGGTGGAGAAGCTCATAGCCCAAGTTGCTTGAAGTCCAGTGTTAAGTTTCCACAGTCTGTGATGATTTGGGGTGCAATGTCATCTGCTGGTGTTGGTCCATTGTGTTTTTTGAAAAGCAAAGTCACTGCACCTGTTTACCAAGAAATTTTGGAGCACTTCATGCTTCCTTCTGCTGACCAGCTTTTTGAAGATGCCGATTTCATTTTCCAGCAGGATTTGGCACCTGCCCACACTGCCAAAAGCACCAAAAGTTGTTTAAATGACCATGGTGTTGGTGTGCTTGACTGGCCAGCAAACTCACCACACCTGAACCCCATAGAGAATCTATGGGGTATTGTCAAGAGAAAAATGAGAAACAGGAGACCAAAAAATGCAGATGAGCTGAAGGCCACTGTCAAAGAAACCTGGGCTTCCATACCATCTCAGCAGTGCCACAAACTGATCACCTCCATGCCACGCTGAATTGAGGCAGTAATTAAAGCAAAAGGAGCCCCTATCAAGTATTGAGTACATGTACAATAAATGAACATACTTTCCAGAAGGCCAACAATTCACTAAAAATGTTTTCTTTATTGGTCTTATGAAGTATTCTAATTTGTTGAGATAGTGAATTGGTGGGTTTTTGTTAAATGTGAGCCAAAATCATCATAATTAAAAGAACCAAAGACTTAAACTACTTCAGTCTGTGTGCATTGAATTTATTTAATATACGAGTTTCACAATTTGAGTTGAGATACTGAAATAAACGAATTTTTCCACGACATTCTAATTTATTGAGATGCACCTGTAGAAGCGTGCATAGACTCGAAGAAGATCTATAAAATATTAGAAATCCTGCTAGTTAAAAAGGATCACAAATAGAATCTGCCAATGAAGTAGTCATTAGGGCAGGAGTAGAACATTATGATCCAACAATGGTAACACCCATGGGAGGTGACTACCAGAAGACAGGACCAAGATAATGGTCCTTAAAGGTCTCAAACCCCAATGGCCATGGAGGGAAATAATTGAACCTCAAGAAGGAAAGAAAATAACCATACATTTGGCAGAAGGAACTCCTCTGCCACAAGAGGTCCCCAGAGCACTGCCCAAAGGCACCGTCTTAAAAATCTATGACCACCTAAAGAACAGGCTGAACGTGCCAGCTGGGACTGGGAAAGTTTACCACAACCCAGGCCAGATAGTCGAAATTCAGCCATCTCAGTGGCACCCTATAGAAACTCTCACCTCTCACAAGTTCAAAGTGAACTAGTTTCTTTCACCCCACAGACAACCAGCACGCCCAAAACTTATCAAGGCCCACATATCTATTCCTCACGGCATGTAGCAGGAGAGGGCCTAGATGTAATAGTGACCACAGGAAACATTATTAGTCAAGCAGCAAACATTATAGTTAATCCTGCAAATAATTATCTCAGACATGGAGGAGGACTAGCAAAGGCCATAAGTGATAATGGGGGAGGGAGGTTCCAGGAAGATAGTAATAATATAGTTAGACAATTAGGAGAGGTATCAACAGGAGAAATACAAGTACAATACACCAGGGCAGATAGTAAGATGCCAACCCACGCAGTTTTGCATGCAGTAGGTCCCATCTGCAGTCCAACACCTACCACCACTGAAATTACTAACGCAGCAAAAATACTAACCAGTTTAGTGAAGAAGGTGGTAAGGTTTGCTCAAGAAATGGAAAGAACATCCCTATCTCTTCCCTACATCTCAACAGGCCTCTTTAATTGCCCTTTAGATGTATGTATAAAAGCAACCATAAATGGCTTAATAGCAGCCACAGAAGAAGCAGACCCAAACAAACCCCACCTCACTGTATACTGGGTCCATGATGACCCTAGGGTAGGAGAACGAACCTTAGAAATCATGAAAGAATTAGCAGAACAATCTGGAGAGGAATGGCCCTCAGAGGAATTCGATGAACCAGATGAGGGATCAATCCAGCAGAGCCGTCCCTTCAGGAAAACACCAGCCAGCACAATCACTGCTTTTAGGCCAGTAGTGGCAGTAAGTCCTTCTGCGCCGCCTATCCCTTGGCAATATTCCCAAACAGGAAATATAGAAGCAAAGAAACAAGCGAGCGTATTCAGAAAGAACAGCAATTCAATAGAACAGAAAAACCCTTTTCTGAAGTATGACCCTGCACCAAAGTACCTGCTAGTAAGGCTAGGGAATACGGAATACTGGGCAACCCATCAGAAAAAGAAATACGAAACTCTGAACATAGTAAAAGACAATAGATGGGAAGACGAAAGAGTGCCCCATGTAACAGATGGAACTCTATATACTGTGTTAAACACAGGAACATCAGATCAAATTCTTAAAGATAGAACAATCAATAAACAGACTAAATATAATCTTCTAGCAGCTAGAGGCGATTTAGGCCAGTTAACCACAGCAGCCTGAGCACAGGTCTTAATAGATCAGAACGAGTATGAAAGATACTTTGCAGAGCACGGTGCTAGACAGCCAGAAGACATAGAACCTCCCGGTCAATCTCAGCCTGTACCCAGGCCCAGAACACGACCTCAGGGAAGAGTTCAGTTCACTAATGAGCCAGAACAACCTCGTTCTCGTAGGCGAAGCAGGAGCCCGATGAGAAAAAGGTATGAGCTACCAGATATTAGCGACAGTGAGGAAGAGGAGCCTGATGAGGAGGATATTAACTCAGAGGAGGAGGACTGGATTCATGGGGACTATGATCCTCCAGGAGATCTAGAGCCACCTCCTGAAAAACCCTCTTTAGGCCTAGATAAAATAATAGGAGTGAGATTATCCACCCTCAGGTTAGATACACCACTAGGGAACCAAAAGAAAGGGTCCAAAAGTACAACAAGAAAAACAAACAGTATAAATTCATCTCCTGAAGGAAGTCAGATATTTGCACTAATGGAAGCAAATGAATTCAGGAATCTCCTACATGGAATAAGAATAGATAAAAAGCAAACCCCGATAGAGCAGGCCAGAGAACTAGTCAGAGCAGGAAGAGAATTAGAAGTGCCCGACGACATAATCAATAAATTCCTGCGTACAGAGCTAGGCCCAGGAATGAATATAGAAGCAGTTGAGGTCAAAAACGCTCTAGTCCTGTTAGATGAAGAAGAAATCAGAATAAAAAGATTCATGGAAGACATGAGGAAAGCAGGTGTCCTCATCACGTGCCAAGAGAGACACAGGAATGGCTGGTCCCTAATGGATATGATAAAAATGCTTAAGAGAGGAGTAAGTAATAAAGAAATCCCAGGAGGGAGGGAATTCCTCCTGATGGGAATAGAAACTACTCAGAAAGAACTCACAAATGCTCTAATAAAATATGACAGAGCTACTTAAACTAAAAGTGGAAATAAGCAGACTGAAAAAACCTGATGACCCTCGCAGAAACCCTTCTAGGTTTGCAAAAACTAGCCACCAATTCATAAAATCAGATGGAGGTCTGAAAGAAAAACCTAAACCTCAAGTAATCCCTAAGACATTCCAAAAGAAATTCCAAAAGCCTGAAAGGCCAAAGGGCCAAAAACCATACTTCAAAGCATCCTCTAAGTCCAAAGGAAAAGGGGAGTGGCTATCTAAGGAAGAATGGGATGCCCTGTCTGAGAAAGAGAAAAAGAAGTGTAGGGAACAGAAATTTGGGAGAGGTCCAAAAAAGGTAGCTAAAACGGGAAATGCTGAGACAGAAAAGAAAAACGCCAAACCACAGCGCAAACCAGGGTTCACCTATCCGCAATAGGAAAAGGCGACCTCACTGAAGGAAGCCATACTATCCCCTACAGTAAAAGAAGAAAATAACAAATTATACATTACACATGAAGGAACTAAATTTCAAATAGATAAGAAAAACTTTGACTAAAAAGAAGGGAAAGATTGAAGGATCCGCACAAACAGCTGAGGTACAAACATGTTTTAAAGGGTTTAAAGAGGTCAAAAGACAGAAAATCGAAGAGATTGTACTCATACTAGATTCTGAGTATGTCTATCAGGGGCTAACATGTGATCAACAGCGATGGAGCGTAAATGATTTTACAAATGTGAGGAAAAAACCCATAACTCACAGAGAGGCCTGGAAGCTGATCTGGGGCCTCTCTCAGGAAATTGTAGTTTACCCGTACCACCAAGTAAGCCATACAATACAGGAAACAGAGGCTGCGAAGGGAAACCAGGAAGTGGCCACATTTTTGTATCATGTCAATGCAGTTACAAAGAAACAGGCGAGAGATATAATCCAACACCTACAGTGAGGGAAAAAAGTATTTGATCCACTGCTGATTTTGTACGTTTGCCCACTGACAAAGAAATGATCAGTCTATAATTTTAATGGTAGGTGTATTTTAACAGTGAGAGACAGAATAACAACAAAAAAATCCAGAAAAACACATTTCAAAAAAGTTATTAATTGATTTGCATTTTAATGAGTGAAATAATTATTTGATCCCCTATCAATCAGCAAGATTTCTGGCTCCGAGGTGTCTTTTACACAGGTAATGAGCTGAGATTAGGAGCACTCTCTTAAAGGGAGTGCTCCTAATCTCAGCTTGTTACCTGTATAAAAGACACCTGTCCACAGAAGCAATCAATCAATCAGATTCCAAACTCTCCACCATGGCCAAGACCAAAGAGTTGTCCAAGGATGTCAGGGACAAGATTGTAGACATACACAAGGCTGGAATGGGCTACAAGACCATCGCCAAGAAGCTTGGTGAGAAGGTGACAACAGTTGGTGCGATTATTCGCAAATGGAAGAAATACAAAATAACTGTCAGTCTCCCTCAGTCTGGGGCTCCATGTAAGATCTCACCTCGTGGAGTTACAATGATCATAAGAATGGTGAGGAATCAGCCTAGAACTACACGGGAGGATCTTGTTAATGATCTCAAGGCAGCTGGGACCATTTTCACCAAGAAAACAATTGCTAACACACTACACCGTGAAGGACTGAAATCCTGCAGCGCCCGCACGGTCCCCCTGCTCAAGAAAGCACATGTACAGGCCCGTCTGAAGTTTGCCTGAATGATTGAGAGGAGAACTGGGTGAAAGTGTTGTGGTCAGATCTCTTTGGCATCAACTCAACTTGCCGTGTTTGGAGGAGGATGAATGCTGCATATGACCCACCATCCCCACCATCAAACATGGAGGTGGGAACATTATGATTTGGGGGTGTTTTTTTGCTAAGGGGACAGGACAACTGCACCGCATCAAAGGGATGATGGACGGGGCCATGTACCGTCAAATCTTGGGTGGGAACCTCCTTCCCTCAGCCAGGGCATTGAAAATGACCTTAATGACTTGGAGAGGATCTGCAAAGAGGAGTGGGACAAAATCCCTCCTGAGATGTGTGCAAACCTGGTGGCCAACTACAAGAAACGTCTGACCTCTGTGATTGCTAACAAGGGTTTTGCCACCAAGTACTAAGTTGAAGGGTTCAAATACTTATTTCACTCATTAAAATGCAAATCATAACTTAACATAACATAACTTAACATAACTTTTTTGAAATGCGTTTTTCTGGATTTTTTTGTTGTTATTCTGTCTCTCACTGTTAAAATACACCTACCATTAAAATTATACACTGATCATTTCTTTGTCAGTGGGCAAACATACAAAATCAGCAGAGGATCAAGCATTTTTTCCCCCACTGTATTACCAGGAAAAGTAGTGCCCCCTTAGGAATAGTTTCCAAGGGAGAAAATAGACATAGAATGTCAGAATTTTATTAAACACCCATCTCATGGGTTTCATCCAAGTAAAAATGAGTATTTTATGCAATGGTTAGACTCCAGCGCATACACCTCGAACACAGGGTATTCCCTACTCCTCGAGGTGACTGAATTGTTAGAAACAGGAGAAGGCCCAAGATGCCTAGAAAAAGTGAACTGCCTCTGGCCCTTCAGCGAATCGGCAGAAGCAGTAAAACACAGTAATAAGAACCGAAAACTGGAGAATGGGCCAAAGAAGAAATCTGCAACAGGATTCAGTACCAGGATATGTAAAACTATACATAGGACCGCGGGAACCTCCTGCAGATGTTCAATTAAATTTTGCCCAAAAAGTGAGAACAGAAAAATAACATTGGGAAATAACTACATGGGAAAGATTGATTATGGAAACAAAAAATTGGGAATCCGAACCACATCTCCAAACTCTGAGTGCCAGGCCACCTAAGGTCCTAACATGGCTAAGCAACAGAGCCAGGAGAGGGGGAGTTCTAAAAACCAAGGGGGAGTTCTTCAATTCAGTATATTTGAAGAAAGATCCCAGATAGAAGTAATAAATGAAAAGACAGGAAAAGTATATTTAGGGAATGGGGATTGTGGGAAGGGGCCATCACTACTGCCCCTCCCTTAGAGGATCAGCTGACCCTGAATCTAAACCTAAAACTATATAGGAAAAACCACACATCCAGATTATGATTGGATACAGGGAATAAGTGTAGACCTAACCAAGCCACAAGCCACCCAGCTAGTGAAAAAGTCGAAGGGCTTCCTGAAAAGGAAGACATGGACTGAAGAGCCTATTCCAGGCCCTAAAACACAATAAATAAAAATTAGAGGACTTATGTTCTTCCAGGGTTAGTGGAGAATACTAACCCCTCCACTAGCTCTTTTTTTGTCTTACAGAAAATGGTGAAAGCAGAAAAGAGGAAGTTAAGACGGAGGCCCTCGCTGGAAAGAGCAGAAAGGTTCCTAAAGAAGAAAGGATGGGAGATAAGCTTTCATTTAACTCTTATGATTATATATTTTATAGGACTCCTAGCCACCATCTGGGGATTCCAGGTATACTATGTAGATATTAATGTAGAATGGACCCCATGCCTGTTAACAAAAAACTATGTGCAAAAAATCTGTCCAGAAAACACAACAATAGGTAATAATACAATAACAAGCGATGACCTTAAACAAATGTTAGAAGACCATGTGATACAGGAATTACCAGAAGATCTCTGGGATAACTGTACCACCCCTACAAATAAAAGCTTAGATGCTATAATTAGTTTAGCTAGAACAATGGAAGATATAACTGTGAACAATGTTACTAGTCAAAGGATTCAAAAAGAGCCCTACAAAATAGAAAGACATAACCAAACCCATTGGAGGGTGCAAATAGCCAATTATAACTACTCCAAACCTGTACAGGGAAAGGAAAAATTCCAATCATTATCCTGGTGGGGAAGTCAGATAAGCTTACTGGATCCAGAAGGAAAAGGATGAATGTGCAATAGTAGGAGCTCATAAGAAATTAGCACAACCCAGAAAGGGCGAAGCACAGTCTTGTCTGCCAGAACCAGAACTAAAACTCGAAATAAGGGGAGGACCGTCACGAATAATACGTAACAAACAAAAATAAGAAAAACCACAACACACCTACGTGCATAGTAGGGAAAGACAGTAAAGGGTTCTGTAATTGTACAATGGGGTATGTAGTAGACTGCAAAGACAAAAGTTCAAATCCGGATAGTTGCCCAGACTGCTTGATGATAGCAGTTAAGCCTAAAAACAAGGGTTGGGTTAAGTACCAGTTCCTTAACTGGATTACTAGGATAGAAACTAAGCTCAATTATCCCCTATACAATGACAGCTATAATATGTATGTTAATTGGTCAGGAAATACTTGGGGAGCTAGCCAAAGACACTGTGACCCAAACCTGAAAAGTGATACAGTCCAGTTATTTATGGTAAAACCAGAGAAGCCCTATAACGATACAGAATATAATATGCATCTTGTAAATATAAAGAAGTTAATAGCAGCTTGGTGTCCTGGAAAACCTTGTGAGTGGGCAAAACTACGAGCTCATGAATATAGCCAAAACATACATACAGGGTTCAGGATGTCAACCCAAAAGGGCGGAACAAGGGAACAGCACCACTGGTTAATGTCCCTGCTGGGCTAATGGAACAGTCTCAATAAGTAATCCCATCCTCAGTTAAAAGTTAACAGACAATCTCCATCCCAGATTACAGGGCAAGTAACCGTCACAAGCTATTATAGTGACTGTGAGGGAGCAGCCCCTACAGGAAAGGTATATAGAGGAAGTGGTCTTTGGGAAAACAAAATGAGGGAAGAAGTAAACTTTAACCAAAAAGACTCAGTAAGACTAAAAAGGGTTTCTAATAAAAATGGCAAAAAATGGTTTTAAAAATGGTTTATCCCTTTGGGATAAACATCAAGATAATTGGGGATTAGGAATTGTATTCGGACCAATGTCCACGGCCTTCCATAGGTGTACCCATAACATAAGCCAATAGGAAACACTTGTCATCTGTCTCTAGCAGAGGATAGACTAGCAAAGAAAGCACTGGTGAAAGGCCTACAACTAGTATATAGGTATTGGCAAAAACAAAGGGAAAACCTATGTTCCCTTAGCATATTGGATACCACAGAAAGAAATATAATGCTAAAAGTAAGTTATGGAAAACCGGGTGTAAACGATATGAACCCATTGACAATAAGCCACCCTTGGTATTGGATTTATGTAAAAAAACATATTTTATGCCCAGGAGTGGGAGCCACAGAAACGAACCTCTTTTTTGGAATGATTAAAAATAGGCTTGGATGCTGTGGTTAAGGTCTTACAAGAAGGAATACTCAATGTAGTAAATTGGGGTTCAGAAGCTCTAGCTGTAATTAAGAGACTAATTAGATGGATCAAGGAATGGTGGTGGACAATACTTCTAATATGTGCAATTATCATGGGAATAATACTTCTAAGAAAATTAGGAGTGTTCGCTGTCACTAAGTGCTGTGGAAAATACTTTGTCAGGATAATTAGTGTTTTCTGAATAGGATCAGGTCGGACGCCTGATTTGAGTCCTAACCCAAATAGCGATGACCCACTGACGCCCAGATCCAAAGTCAGAAGACTAACTGGAAAAGGATTATACTGTGATCATTGTAAATGTGTACCATTGAGACTTTACTATGCAAGATTATTAAATGGAGTTCATTGTTGTATCTATTGTTTGGGGAATAACGATTAAAAAGTAAATGGTGCCCACGGGCAAACAGGGTTTGGATGGCAGCTGATAGACTATATCTCAATGAATAAAGATAAATGGGAGAAAACCGGCAGAATCTTGATAGAGGCGGGATGGAACTATTGGGTAATGAACCAAAATGCTGATGGTAATTGGGAAATTCCAAGAACTATAGTTCCTCTGGACTTTGCTAGAGCAACAGTCCATAGGAGTGATAAAACCAGAATTACAATCTCACCTCAAGCATATCAAGTAGCTATTGATACTGTAACTCCAACTGGAGAAGTCATGACACTTGGAACACGGAGAGACAAAGCAGGGTGAGCACAGGGAAATGCCACATGGGAAACAACACAAAATACTGTTAGTAAACAAAACGCCAGCAGAGCCGGAAGTTACGGCAATGAGAAGAGTGGTGAAGAGTGGTTGCAAAGACCGGGGTTTAAATAGTCTGCAGATGAGGTGAGCAATGAGGAACAGGTGAGAGTGCATGGAGCACCACGACCATGGAGCACCACGCCCAGGAACACCCCCTCCCCCCAAACACACACACACACACACACACACACACACACACACACACACACACAGAGAAAACACTGGAAGCGTCGGGAAGGGGACGACGGGGAAAACACGAGGAGCTCAGCCCAGACCATGACATCCTATGCTTTCACTTTACTTAAAGCCATCAATGATGCATTTATAAAGTATAGTAATTGTATTATAACTCACAATAAGTATTTATAAGGCAGCACAACACAACTATCAACAACAATATAAAATAATTCAGTTACTGGATATAGAAATAAATCTGCATTACTAATAATTCATTATAACTATAATATAATAACATTATAAAAATGCAGGCTGTATTTTTATTAATACATTAATGGAACCATGAGACTGACTAATTAATAATTTTTTATTAATTATAATGTATTTATAAGGCATTTATAATGCATAATACAGTTGCAATCAAAATTATTCAACCACCACTGCAAATCAGGTTTATTGTCAAAATTTACAGACCGTAAGGCCACAACCAGAGAGTCACTCATCCCACCACCAGAGGGAGCCCTCTCCCCAATATTGACCCCACTGCATTCCTTCTATTGTCACTTCCTGTTTGTAGCTTTATAAGCCATATGCTTCATACAACCAGCGCGAAGTATTGTCAGCTCACCTGCCTTACCAAGCATTTGTACCTGTGTATTCTTGCCTTGCCTCACATTGTGATCTTCTGCCTGTTTTGTGGATTTACGTTTTTGGATTACCCTCTCTGTTTTGTTTGCTGTCGGACTGCCTACCTGTTATTTGACCACTGCCTGTTCTTTTGACCACGCTGGAGCCTGCTGTTTTGGATTTGTTCAATAAACTCTTCTGCATAATGGATTCTAACCCGACCTCCAGTCCGAGTTCATTACAGAATACTTCGCCTGAAATGAATCCAGCGGAAGTGGCGCAGCTTCAAGCCACCATCGACTACCAGAGTGGAGTTTTACAAGGATTCCAAGCTCAACTTGCCAACATGGGTGCCACTAACGAATATCTGACTCATTACATTCAATCTTTCCCACCTACCAGAACTGGCCATGGTAAGATTTGCCCTGCCCATTAAGTTTGATGGTTCAGTGGAGATCAGTTACAGACCTCGTTTGATTATTTCTCAAGACAGTTTAAAGAAGTGTTTGAATATCGGTGCAACTGTTACACTTATGCCAGGGAAAACAATCAGCTGCTGAGTACGCTATTCAATTCTGCACACTAGCCGCTCAAAGCGGATGGAATGATACTACTTTGAAGTCAGTCTTCCATGAAAGGCTTAATCACAACCTACAAGCGGAACTTGCATGCCGAGATGAAACGACCACCCTGTCGCAGTATATCATCATGGCAGTTAAAATGGATAACCTCATTAGAAATAATCCCTGATCTGCAGTGTCTCAAGCCACTTCCCCACCGATTGCATCAGTCAGTCATTCAACTCCAGAGCTACCAGAACCCATGCAAATTGGATATACCAGGGTGTTGTCAGAGGAACACCACCAACGTCGGTGTGAAAGATTGTGTTTCTATTGCGGACAATCAGGTCACCAATGTGCAGCATGCCCCGCTAAAACTAATACCTCCAACAAAGAAGTGAGTAAGAAGATTTCTCTTTTCCCATTCAGGCAAAGTTTCAAGTTACCACTAATAACTGATTTTAACAGAAGTTTGAACTTTGTTTCAGCATTAGTGGACTCAGGGGCAGCTGTAAACCTACCTTACCATGCACACCATCCATCAGCATAACAACCGTCGATAATGAACCCATAGGAACAGGCATTACATAACAAACCATACCTCTGACCATATGAATAGACTTATTCCTCACTGAGAAACTTTCATTGTATGTGATATCCTCCCCAAGGAACCAAATCATCCTGGGTCACCCATGGTTAACTGCACATGATCCCAACATCTCCTGGGCATGAGGTGAACTCATCCAGTGGTCACGTCATTGTCAGCAAAACTGCTTTCAGCCGGAAATCACTCTGCCATGTCTCTCCACCGGCATCGAAAGCCCCGAGGTTAAAGTCCCAACAAGGATTCCAGAGGAATATGCAGAGTTTGCTGAGGACATACCGCTGATCCATTGTGCTGAAATGTTCCAGTTTTGATTCATCGCTCCACAGAACAGAATCCCGAAAATGTCTGTGGCTTATTTATATGATTTTGAGCCGACTTTTCTTGTGCTTTTGGGTCAGTAGTAGTGTACGTCTTGGAGTTCTGGCATGGAAACCTTCTGCGTTTTGTACGCGCCATACTGTGCTTACTGAAACCACAGTGCCTGTTGCCACCATGTCTTGCTGCAGGTCTTTTGCAGTCACTCGAAAGTTTTTCACAACCTGCCTTCTCAGAAATCTGGTTGCAGCTGTTGATAGCTTCCTTTTTCTGCCCCATCCAGGTATTTCATGTATTTTCTGCCCCTAGCCAATTCAGGTATTTCATGTGTTCCAGCTCAAGCACACCTGGTGCAACTAATGAAGCTCTGGATTAGTTGCATCAAGTGTGCTTGAGACAACACCTGTTTTGCATATTTGTGCTGTTGTGAAGGATTCTATTCAGGGGGTTGAATAATTTTGCAACTGGAAAAGTCATTATAAGTTTTCAGTTGAATTTGGGGAAACCACTTGAAGCATTCTTTGTATTGAGCTATTTCAATTGCTTTTGTTTGATTTGTTCATTGCCAACAGCTGAAAGTCTGTAAATTTTGACAATAAACCTGATTTGCAATGGAGGTTGAATAATTTTGATTGCAACTGTAAGCAGATCTTCATGATTTCTTAACATTTGCATTATGGAAACTGCATCCTATGCTTTCACTTTAGTTAAAGCCATCAATGATGCATTTATAAAGGTTAGTAATTGTATTATCACTGACAATGAGTATTTATAAGGCAGCACAACACAACTGTCAATATAAAATAATTCACTTATTGGATATAGAAATAAATCTGCATTAATAATGTCATTATAACTATAATATAATAACATTATAAAAATGCAGGCTGCATTTTTATAAATGCATTAATGGGACCATAAGACTGACTAATTAATACTTAGAAATCAGTGTATAATGCATTATGAGCATGGACATTGAGTTAAGTGCATTTATAATGCCCAATAAGCACATCTTCATGATTTATTAACATTTGCATTATGGAAACTGCATCCATAAAATAATTCACTTATTTTTCACAGTTTGTTATAAGGTTAGTAATTATATTATAATATTACATTAATGGAGTTATAATACAATTACTAACCTTATATACATTATATATACAATATATACATTAATGGAACCATAAGACTGACTAATTAATACTTATAAATTGGTGTATAATGCATTATGGGCATGGGCATTGAAAAAGCAAGTGACTTATAAGTAATTATAACAATAATATAAATGTAATAACTGTTATTATAATGAAGTATAGGTCTTTATCTGTGTTTATAAATGTATTCATAGAACAGTATTACTTGTGTATAAATAATTATAAATGGGGCTATAATTCATTATAATTCATAATGAGCATGGGCTTCATAGAAAGTGTTACCGAAATTTTAAATGCAAGCCAAAAATTTTTAATGTCAAGCCAACATAACTAGATCTGACATTTTGACAAGAAAATGTGAGTTGTGCTTGTCCGTACAAAATTCGACGCCTACATGTGTTAGCTCTCCCACTCGCTGCTCCGCTATGGAGCAGCATATCTCGCTACGCTGCTACGGAGCAACGCCCTTCCACATTCCAGCGCCATTCATAAAGACGCACGTTTTGTTTACCTTTGCCATGTGCTTTGTGTTTTTGTATTCACGTCATGTCTCCGCCTCCTGTGTTTCCCCATGTGTGTTTGTTATTGTGTTGCGTCATGTCTCTGCCCCGTTTCCTCATTGGTTCTCCGTTTAATGTGATTGTGTCCAGGTGTCTTTGATTTGGTATTTGATTTTCTGTGTGTTTAAATACGCCGCTTTGTTTCCGCTTTGGCGCAGAGTATTGATTTTGAATGATGTATGTATGTATGAATGTATGTATTAAAGTAGTTTGAAGCTAGAATTCTTGTTCCAATGTCCGTAGCTCCGTATTCGTGGTTCCCAGACCACTTCCTTGTCTCGCGTGTGTTTCCCTACTGTTTGGATTACTACTCTTTTGACTACAGCCTGGATTATAGTTTGTTTTGTTTGTGGTATGGATTCTTATGTTTGGAATAAACTTTTCTGCATTTACTGACGTCTCCCCAGAGCATGCATCCTGACTCCCTCTTCCATCCTACACCTGTTTACGTAACAGAATACTCCGCCAAAAATGGATGCAGCAGGGAAATCTTTGGCTGGCTACACCGAATTTTTCGTTCCTCCCTTCAATTCAGTGTACTTTGAACAATGGACTTTTATTATTATCCCGGAGGCATATGATGGCTTCTCCATGTGGCCTCAATGTTTTTTATGGAAGGCCCAAATGTATTTTCTCAGTGTAAAGGATCCCTTGCCCACCGAAGAACAGAGGTTCTAGAAGAGACCTCCTCTCCTGTCCTGTCCATGTCAGAGGTCCACGGGATGACCTCCTCCGAAGCCAGGTCCATGTCAGAGGTCCATGGCATGACCTCCTCCGAAGTCAAGTCCATGTCAGAGGTCCACGGGATGACCTCCTCTGAAGCCAAGTCCATGTCAGAGGTCCACGGGATGACCTCCTTACCAAGTCCAAGTCTATGTCCAAGTCCAGATCTAGGTTTCTGTCCTGACCCATACCTTAGTCCATGCCTTAGTTCAGACCCAGAGTCACATCCAGAATCTAGTCCAGTTTCCAGTCCAGTTTCCAGTCCTGTTTCCAACCCTGTTCCTGATTTAGTTGCTAGCTCTGTTTTTGATTTAATTTCTAGTTCTGTTTTTGCTTTCATTCTCAGTTCGTTTGCTGTTGTAATTCTCAGTTCGGTTGCTGATTTAATTCCCAGCTCCGTTCCCAGCTCAGTTTCCAGTTCAGCACATGATTCTGTCTCCTCCTCTGTCTCCTCCTCTGTTTCCTCCTCTGTCTCCTCCTCTGTTTCCAGTCAGGTTTCGAATTTCATTTCTAGTTCTGTTGCCAGTTCTGTTCCCAGTCAAGTTTTAGATTTTGTTGACGGTTCTGTTTCTAGCCAGGTTTCCAGTCCTATACACAATCCTGTTCCCTGTCCTGTTCCTTGTCCTGTTCCCTCCACCTCTGTCTCAACCTCTGTCTCCTGTCTGGTTTCTAGTTCCAGTTCCAGCTCAGTTTCCACCCCAGTTTTTAATTCTGTCTCCATCCCTGTTTCCAGCCCTGTTTCCAGCCAGGTTTCTAACTTCATTTCCAGTTTTATTTCTTGGTTAGTTCTCAGTCCAGTTGGTAGTTTTGTTGCAAATCCACTTTCTAGTTCAGGTTCTAACTTTGTTTTCAGTTCAGTTTCCAGTTCAGTGTCCAGTCCAGTTCTCTGTCCAGTCTGAATCCGAAGTCTGTTTCCAATTCTGTCTCAAAAGTCTGTTTCCAATTCTGTCTCGAAGTCTGTATCCAATTCTGTCTCGAAGTCTGTCTCCCAATCAGTTTCCATGTCTGTCTCCCAATCAGTTTCCAAGTCTGTCTCTGATCCAGGTGCCAAATCTGACTCCAGTCCTGGTTCCAGGCCAAGCTTCAAGCTAGGCACCAAGCCAAGCTTCAAGGCAAGCTCCAAGCCTAGCACCACATCAAGCTCCAAGTCATGCACCAGGTCAAGCACAGCTACAAGCTCCAAGTCAAGCACCAGGTCACACACAGCTACAAGCTCCAAGTCAAGCACCAGGTCAAGCATCACTCCAAGCTCCAAGTCAAGCACCAGGTCAAGCATCACTCCAAACTCCAAGTCAAGCACCAGGTCAAACACAGCTACAAGCTCCAAGTCAAGCACCAGGTCAAGCATCACTCCAAGCTCCAAGTCAAGCACCAGGTCAAGAATCACACCAAGTTCTCGTCCAAGTTCTCGACCAGGGCCAAAGAGACAACGCGACATGTTCTGCTCTGGCTTCGGGACATTGAACTTCGCCAGCCTCGGGGCCTGGGGGGGCAGATGTTCTAATCCCGCCCAGGGGCCCGGGTCCGCCAGAACAGGCAAAACTTTCGGCGCTTCGGGAGACACGCCTTTGGGGGGGGGCTCTGTTAGCCCTCCCACTCGCTGCTCCGCTACAGAGCAGCATATCTCCCTACGCTGCTACAAAGCAATGCCCTTCTGCATTCCACAGAGCGCATTCCAGCACCATTCATAAAGACTCACTTTTTGTTTACCTTTGCCATGTGCTTTGTGTTTTCGTATTCACGTCATGTCTCCGCCTCCTGTGTTTCCCTATGTGTGTTTGTTATTGTGTTGCGTCATGTGTCTGCCCCGTTTCCTCATTGGTTCTCTGTTTAATGTGATTGTGTCCAGGTGTCTTTGATTTGGTATTTGATTTTCTGTGTGTTTAAATATGCCGCTCTGTTTCCGTTTCGGCGCGGAGTATTGATTTTGAATGATGTATGTATGTATGAATGTATGTATTAAAGTAGTTTGAAGTTAGAATTCTTGTTCCAATGTCCGTAGCTCCATATTCGTGGTTCCCAGACCACTTCCTTACCTTGCGTGTGTTTCCCTACTGTTTGGATTACTACTCTTTTGACTACAGCCTGGATTATAGTTTGTTTTGTTCGTGGTATGGATTCTTATGTTTGGAATAAACTTTTCTGCATTTACTGACGTCTCCCCAGCACATACATCCTGACTCCCTCTTCCGTCCTACACCTGTTTACATAACAACATGCAGCTGCACACGTGATGTCATTAGAATACCCATAATGCAATTCTCCTCATTGAGCTGAGTGTTTTTATATGTCACATGTTTATGTTGAGGTATGTGACGAGGAGGAGGGAGTGGCCAGGCTGTGAGTATACACACCTGATTTGGCTAATTGGTGGGAGAGAGAGATAAAGGAGCGGCTGGAAGCATTGGAGGGAGAGAGATGCACATGCGCTTTGTGTTCCGTTTGTGTGTTTCTGTTTTGGTTTACGTTCTGTTTATTATTAAAGTTTATGTTTATGTTCAGCCGGTTCCCTCCCGCCTCCTTCTTGCCCGACTTTAAAGTTTGTAACAAGGTAGTTTTGTGATTCCATTTACTTTGGGGTTTAAGGTGCACGTAATGTCATTGTAATCATGGGTCAACGGAGTGAGGATCCATATGCAGCTTTATTAAAGGAACAGCAATGTACAGATAGAAAAGGGTAGATCAAAGGCAAAATCGGAGACGTGGTCAAAAACAGGCAGTAGGTCAGGGCAGGCAGTAAGCAAAAACAGGAACTATCCAGATAACGTAGCAGAGATAAAGGCAGGCAGCACAGGTTCAAAAAACAGGATAAACAGTCCACAGTCAAACACAGGTAAGGCAAAACAACAGGGAACCGCTTAGTAATGTTAGCCAGGGCAAAACAACCCTTCGCACTGGGTGTGTGTGTGTGTGTGTGAGTCTTAAATAGTGTGCTTGATAAGAAACAGGTGTAGCAATAATCTGTTCCAGGTACTGGGTTATAGGAAATGTAGTTCAAGGGAGAAGTCAATACTCAGGTGAGGGTGCCCTCTGGTGGTGAGCAGGAGGAACCACAGAGGCTTGAATCATGACAGTCATGTGACATCACTAGAATACTGATGATGATGCAATTCCCCTCTTTGAGCTGAGGTATGTTGTTGTCTGATGTTGAGGTAGTTTTGTGAATCAACATTTTTGGGGGTGAACATGCATTTGACATCACTAAAATACCCATAATGCATTTCTGCACAATGAGTGAGGGTATTGTCATCCCCCATAATGCAATTCTCCTGATTGACCTGATCATTTTGATCTATGATATGGCTGCAGTAGGTTGGTGATTAGTTTATGGCCTCTTGTTTCCTGCTATTGATTTCTCAATGAGTGTGTATGTGTGTATTTCATTGGGAATTTCACATGACACAAATGTGGGCATGTGAGGAAAGTAATTGCACACATCTCCCAAAGATTCTGAGCGATTTGAGTTGATCCGTGTCTCTAAGTAAAACAGTGCGGGACTAGTTAGGTGCCGAATATTTCCTATGAAGACAGTAAATCTAAAACAGTTTGGACATCCCAAATCGCACACTTATGCACTATTCTATGAAATTTTGTGGTATAAATAGTGGGATTAGTGTGTTCACACTGAAACACCCCAAAAAACAAAGTGCACTTTAAGTTCCCGGATGAGGCACTCATTCAACCTAAAAAACAAGGTGTGGAATGATGGACACTTCATGCACTCAACGGTCGCAGCTTTCCTTATGTAGCGGATGGGGAGGGGCTATAACAGGCTCAGATGCTGAATGAAAAAAAAGATGTTTACATTGCCAGCAGCCATTCCAACAACTTACTATGTTGATTTTAAATTGTGCAAGCAAAATTCACCGGCGGAGACGATTACATCTCCGTCTGACGGTGACTGAGGTCTTGTTGACCATAAAAGGAAACATTAACATAAACAGTAAAATGTACCAACACATTTTTGTTATCTGTTTGGCTATTTCGCTAATGCTAGCACCATCACATTACGTGTGTTTGAAGTAATTTGCCCTTGACTGGGAAACATATACTTAACATAACCGCATATACTTCCGGTTAGTACAATACCGAAAGTGTGCCATTTGAGATGATACTACCCTTTGGCAGAGTGTACAGTGTATAGACGGCAGAGTGTATAGTGCATAGTATAAGTGTATAGTGTAGTGTATGTCATTTGGGACACAACTAGTGTCTGTATTTGCCTATTAGATTCTTGTTTTTTTTTTTTACATTAGTGTGTATGGGGAATTCCGATGGGAAATTCCATGTGACATGGGATTCATTCTCAAATGGGATTTCCTTATTCTCTGAACCAAGCCAAACACATGGACACGTCATTCATGTCTGTGTTACTAATGGTGTGGGAGTTAGGGGGGTCCAGAATTTCTCATTATTGTCTATGGGGCCGGAATAACTTAATTTTCCGGACATTTCCAGAAAAAATTCCCAAAACACAATGTGTACATGCCGGGTCTACTCCCTAAGACGTACGAAAGGGTCTGTGATACGAGCATGTCAGCCGAACGACGTCTGAGCTGTGACACCAATGTTTTATTCCCCATTCATTCTCTATGGGCCAAAAATGTGCACTTTTGTGTCTGCTGTTATAAGTCGGATCACTTATAAAAGACATAGCACACCTCTCCCCAATAAGCTGGTCGATTTGAGCCCCATTCATGGCCGTAGCACAAACGATGCAGGACAAGTTACGCACTGAATTTTGTCTGGAAGAAGAGAAGAAGAAGAAGAAGAAGAAGAAGAAGAAGAAGAAGAAGAAGAAGAAGAAGAAGAATTATAATAATAAGTATGAGCATCACAATAAAGATGCATCACTAAAAATAAGTATGAGCAATAACAATAGTGAGGCTTTGCATAGCAAGCACCACTAATTATAATAATAAGTATGTTCAATTCAATTCATTTTTATTTGTACAGCACTTAAAGCAGCTTTATAGAAATATATAAATTTAGGATAAACATTTTAAATGTATGAATTTATCCCTAATGAGCAAGCCAGAGGCAATGATGGCAAGGACAAAAACTCCCTGAGACAATATGAGGAAAAAACCTTGAGAGGAACCAGACTCAAAAAACCTATCCTCATCTGGGTAACAACAGATTATAAATATTATAATTATAAATAAATCCCTTCTATAGCTGTGTACTACATTGTCAAATAGTGCAATTATGTAACCAATAAATTCATTACAGTTTTCACATGAAGTCTGTTTTGCTGAAGATCTCCACTGTTCACTGATGGAAACTTGAGTGCAAAACTGATTGTGGCAATTGCAGTCCTAAAGCTATCACAGCAATTGTAGTCCTAAGCCATCACAGCATAACTATTCATATGAATTGTGGTCCAAAGCCATCTTCATAGTTTTTAAGTGGTACCATCCTCAGTAATCTCAATGATCTTCAGGCTGTCCTTGTGGGGTCAACCTCAGCAGCAGCATGTGATTTCCAGTTGATAAGAACTCCAACCAGAAGTACTGGGCAGATGGATTGGGCAGTTCCATAGAGCAGATGGCGTCTGTGAGATAACAATAGTGATGCTTTGCTTTGCAAGCACCACTAATATAAGCTTAAAGCAGAATAGTATGTTGTATAATAATAATAATAATAATAATAATAATACAATTTAAGAATGATTTGTAGTTTCCCACAGTTGCCAGTCTGTTCTGGGTCAGTGGTTTTGAATATCAAAGTTCCTTTGACAGATTTTGTTTTGCTCCACAGTCAGATTTGTTGGCCCATTATGGACAAACTGTTTGGAGTATTCAAAATTCTTATGATGATTTTGTGATGATTGGACAAAATTTGTAGGAGTAGCAAAAAAAAAAAAAAGAATAAAATCCAAGATGGTTGACAGGAAGTACACTTGAATTTGAGATGTTGGTGTCCATTCACTTCAGCATACTCCAGGGAATTATTGGAAAATGAACTGTGAATTTAGCACAAATTCTTCAAATGACACAAGGAAAAATGAAAGTTGCTACAGTTCTTGACCACAAGGTGGTGCAGTCATGCAACTTCTTGGGTACATTCAGGCCATGGTCCTGAAGATACTTATCAAGTTTCATGATGATATGTACAACCCCAATTCCAAAAAAGTTGGGATGCTGAGTAAATTGTAAATAAAAACAGAATGCAATGATTTGCAAATCTCATAAATCCATATGTTATTCACTACAGAACATAGAAAACATATCAAATGTTTAAACTGAGGAAATGTACCATTTTAAGGAAAAATTAAGATAATTTTGAATTTGATGGCCGCAGCTGGAGGAACACTTTGAAGTAATTCGGTTAATTGGCAACAGGTCAAAAGGCTCTCCAGTCTTGAAAGATGAACTGGGGGCCATGGTCTGAGACAATGTCCCGAGGAATGGCATGCAGTCGGAACATGTGCTGTATTAGGAGGTCGGCTGTTTCACGGGCCGTAGGGAGTTTAGGGGGGGCCACGAAATGGACCTCTTTGGAAAATTGGTCAATGATGGTCAGGATCACAGTGTGGCCTTGAGAGGGGGTAAACCGGTAACAAAGTTGAGGGCTATGTGTGACCAAGGGCGACTGGGAACCGGGCTGGTGGTCGGTGTAGGGGCTTGCTACGGGCGCAGACTGTACAGGCTACAACAAAGGCCCGTCTATCAGCATCCATGGTCGGCCACCAGAAGTGTCATTTTAATAGGCCCAGGGTGTGATGGAAACCAAGGTGACAGGCAAACCAGGAGCAGTGAACCCACTGGAGGACCTGGGAATGCACGGTATCAGGGACAAACAAGCGTCCTGGAGGCCCATTGCCGGGATCAGGTTGGGTGCGCTGGGCTCTCTGGATGGTGAACTCGATCAAAGTATCCTCTTCTCTGGAGAGTTGGTGGGAGAGGGCATCGGGCTTACCATTCTTTGAGCCTGGATGGTAGGTGATAGTGAAATTGAACCGCCCAAAAAATAGGACCCAGCGAGCCTGGCGGGAGTTAAGGTGCTTGGCAGTCTGGATGTATGCCAGGTTTTTATGGTCGGTCCAGACGATGAATGGCAGCTCAGCCCCCTCGAGCCAGTGTCTCCACTCCTCCAGGGCCAGTTTAACAGCCAGCAACTCGCAATTCCCCACTGTGCCCAGGGGTGAGGACTACGGCCGAATGATTCTGGCGGCAAGGGAGTCATTAATGTATTTCTCCATGGCCTCTCTCTCGGGACAGGACAGGTTCTATAGGCAGCTGGATGGAAGGGGGGCTCTGGGAAGAAGGTCAATGGCACAATCGTAAGGCTGGTGAGGGTGTAGTGAGAGGGCCCGGTCCTTGCTAAAGACCTCTCCCAGGTCATGGTACTCGGGGGGCACAGACGAGAGGTCGGGTGGCTCAATGGTCGAAGGAGGAATAGCGGCAGTAGCGGGGGGGAAGGCACAAGGAATGACAGAAGGGGCTCCAGGTGACAACCCTCCCTGCCACCCAGTCGACCTGGGGGTTGTGATGCCTTAGCCAGGAGTAGCCCAAGACCAGTGGTGTACCTGGGGAGGAAATGTGCACAGGCGGTTCCAGTAGTTCCAGGGGGAGGTCGGCCTGGGAAGCTATCTCCTGATCAAGGAAGCTGTCCTCTGCACCAGAGTCGATCAGGGCCAACAAAGGGACAGAGGTTTGCTTGTGATGTAAGGTGGCTGGAATTTGGAGTCTGGACTGGGAAAATCTGGAGTTGGTCACCCTTTGGCTCCCTTAGGAAGGGAGCTACTGGCGAGCACCTCCTTTTGGGCGAATGGGACAAGTGGCAATGAAGTGGCCTTTAGCACCACAGTAAAGACACACCCCCTCCAGGAACCGACGGTTGTGTTCAGCTGGGGTTAGTCGGGCCCGGCCCGCTTGCATGGGTTCTTCAGTGGAGGGGGAAACTTTGGACAAGGCTGGAGGACTGGGTGGAGGTTCCTGGACTGGGTGGACAGGCAAACAGGTGGCACTGCCATGAAATTTGTTGCATAGCCTCAGATCGTGTTCCTGAAAACAGCTACTAAGTTTTGTGTCATTGAGCAAAGTTGTTGCTGAGATACAGCCTCACACCCTGTTTGGCAGCTTTGCTGTCAGATTCACTGGCCTATTATGGACAAACCATTTGGAGTATTCAAAATTCTTTTGATAACTTTCGTGAGGCTTACTCTGAAGATGATGTGTGCTGTGACACCCGTGTTTTATTCCCCATTCATTCTCTATGGGCCAAAAATGTGCGCTATTGTGTCTGCTGTTCGTGTCTGTCTCTACTGTTGCCATATGCACTGAAAGTACGAAAAGTGCATGTAAAAGTAATAGTACACCTGTCCCAATTGGACCGCACATTTTGAGGTATGTTTTGTGACGCTGACACAAAGCATCTAGTTACGCGCTGAAAAGTGTCTGGAAAAATACAAAATAAATAAAATTAATTTTTTAAAATAATAATAATAAGTATGGACAATTATGATAGTTATGCTTGCATTGCATAGCAAGCACCACTAATTATAAAGAATAATAAGTATGGACAATTATAATAGTGATGCTTGCATTGCATAGCAAGCACCAATAATAATAATAATAATAATAATAATAATAATAATAATAATAATAATAATAATAATAACTTAAAGCTGTAAGCAGTATTTTTGGGGGTCAAGCACTGCACATTCACAGCCTAAAGATCAATTAGATTACTGAGGATCGTACCACTTAAAAACCATGAAAAATGGCTTTGAACTGCAACTGATGAACAGTTTTGCTATGATGGCTTAAGATTACAATTGCTATAATAGCTTTAGGACTGCAGTTGCCATGAACAGTTCTGTACTCAAGTCACCTAGTTATGAATTTCCTGGTTACACAATTGCCCTTTTTGACCATGTAGTACACAATTATAGAAGGGAATTGTTTTCATTGTCACGCAGATGAAGATGGGTTCCCTTTTGAGTTCTGAGGTGGCAAGGGAGTTTTTCCATTAGACAGGTCTCAAGCTGATGTGAGCCAAATTTGGTGAAGTTGGACAAGTAGCAAAAATGCCAGGTAGATGGAATAACTTTGGCCATGTTATTGTAACCTTTGACTTTTAAGTGTCAGTGCTTGGTTCCCTAATAATAATAAGAAAGCGGACAAAAACAGTAGGTGCCTACGACAAGCACGACAGAGGCAAAGTAGGAGCTAAGTAAGCATCAGAGCATCACAGCAATTTTGGCCAACCATGGCATAAATGGTATAATTGTTCTTGGCATGACCTACGAATCTATCAAGACCAGTCTCATGACAATAGGCAAATGTATTCAAAAGCTATTAGAATTTTGAAATTGCATCATAATCTTTGATTGCATTGAATCTTTTTGAGTACCTTCAGGGCATGGTGCCGATGACACATGACAGCACCAAGACATTCGTAAAATTCAGCATTTTACTTCTAAATTTAAAATGGCTGACACCCAAAATGGCCAACATAAGAAAAAATCATATCATTCGACTCAGTATGCCCCACAGAATATAAAGAGACAAGACTCAAGACAAACTGCTCCAAAGTGATACGTAAAAATATGCTTTTGTCATATCTCGTTAGCACTAGGTGGTGCTGTTCCGAAACTGTGCAGGCACCCTCAAGTCATGATGGCTATGACATATACTAAGTTAGAATACGTTAAAGCGTTACAGAGATATAGCCTCATATCCATTTTGGCATGCTCATCATCAAATTCGTTTGGTCTAATGATGATCTGAGTCAAACTTGATAAAGACAGGCAAACTGTTTGGAATATCAACATTCTTTTAATAACTTTTGTCCAGGTGGTCTGAATATGACATCTGCCAAACTCGATGAAGAACCGATAAACCTAGGATGAGTTTGGAAATGTAGATTTTTCAGAAAATTCAAAAATCCCAAAGAATCAGAGGAAAAAAGAATTTTGTTTTATAGGGTTAAAAAGTTGTTGTTGGTGGCACTAGAGGATTTGAGATAGTGACTCCAAATAGGAACACTAATGAATTTGGGGTTTAGTATTTAGCAGTATTGTAAAATATTTATGGGTGTAGGGGCATTTAGCACACATCGGGGTAATTATCTTTGGAGTTTGAGGCAATTAGCTGTTGTGGGGACATTTATCTTTGAGCTTTAGGGGAATTAAAGGTCATGGTTTGTTTATTTTTATGTTTGGGGCAAAAAACAGTCAGGTGCTATTTAAAGTTGGGTTTGGGGCAATTACAGATCATGGGAATTCTTTTGTATTGGGGGAAATTATTAGGCAGGGTAATACTTATTTCTGGGTTTGGGCAATTACAGTTTATAAAAGTATTTATTTGGCTTTTGGGGCATTTGACAGTCATGTTGTTATTTATTCTGTGGTTTTAAGGTAATTAGCAGCAGTCAGGGTGGTATTTATATTAATGGTCATGTGGCAATTTAAGGTCTTGTGGGTATAAATTATTTGGGGTTGGGGCATTAAGCATTGATGGGTACATTTATTTTGGGGTTTTGTGGTATATTTAGCAGTCATGGGAGATTTTTGGGTTGGGGCAGTTAGCAGTTAGGGTTTTTATGGCAATTAGCAATCATAGTGGCATTTATGCATGTGAGTAAATAGAAAGAGGATTATGTTTGGGGAGAAAGGCCTGTCTGTGTCAAAGTGCAGGGCCGCCCTGCGCCATGTGTGTGAGAGAGACTAGCTCTTGACATTCAGGAACTCTTAGCAAATAACTAACAGCACTCTCTTGGAAATGAAACACTCATAACTCAACAAATAAATAAATAAAAAATAATAGATATTTAGAGGGATTTTTTTTTTTTTTTTGGGGGGGGGGGGGGGGGTGATTTGCAAATCTCATAAACCCATATGTGATTCCCAATAGAACATAGAAAGCAGATCAAATGTTTAAACTGAGGAAATGTACCATTTTAAGAAAAAAATAAGGTATTTTTGAATTTGATGGCCGCAACACGTCTCACAAAACTTGGGACTGGGGTAACAAAAGGCTGGAAAATTAAGTGTTACTAAAAAGAAATAGCTGGAGATTCTTTTGCAACTAATTAGGTTAATTGCCAACAGGTCAGTAACATGATTGGGTATAAAAAAAGAGTAGTAGTAGGTTCACCATTCTGTGAAAAACTGTGTCTAGAAATTATGGAACAATTTCAGAATAATGTTCCTCAACGTCAAATTGAGAAGACTTTGAATATCTCATCATCTACAGTACGTAATCAAAAGATTCTGAGAATCTGGAGAAATCTCTGTGCGCAAGGGACAAGGGCGAGAATCAATATTGCATGCCCATGATCTTTGGGCCCTCAGGTGGCACTGCATTAAAAACAGGCATGACTCTGTAATGGAAATCACTGCGTGGGCTCAGAAACACCTCTAGAACTCAGTGTCTGTGAACACAGTTCGCCATGCCATCCACAAATGCTGGTTAAAGCTCTATCATGCAAAGAAGAAGCCATATGTGAACATGATCCAGCTTTCTGTGCCAAAGCTCATTTAAAATGGACTGAGGCAAAGTGGAAAACTGTTCTATGGTCAGATGAATCGAAATTTGAAATTCTTTTTGGAAACCATGGATGCCGCGTCCTCTGGACTAAAGAGGAGAGGGACCATCCGGCTTGTTATCAGAGCTCAGTTCAAAAGCCTGCATCTCTGTTGGTATGGGGGTGCATTAGTGACTATGAAATGGATAACTTGCACATGTAGCGAATCAGCTTTAAAAATGAAAGTAAAGCGCACGCTTGGATTCAAAGCACCGTTTTAAAGGAGACAAGAGTTTTAAAGCGTGCCCGCATTATCTACCAAAATATGTAGTGAAAATGAGCTGTTTGGGTTAATTTGATATATTCTCCACCATTTTACGTAAGTAAAAATTAGTTGTTAAATCGAGCTATCTTTATTCTCCTCCAAAGATGTCAGAGAGATTAACAGATCAGCTCGAAAAGGGAAATTTGACTAATTTAGTATTACTGATCAACTATTCGTCCAGCGATAAGTTGAAACTAGTGTATTCATTAATTATGCATTAGACATTACCTCCGTGGCCACCGGCAATAATATCCTAAACATAGTGAAATATTATTTAAAGAGCATGTAGCAGAATCGCAATTCAAGGCAATAGACACTTGTAAGCAAAAAGAACACGCATTTAAGAACAGACGAGACTTTATTGAACTATTCTATGACACAGAAACTAATCTAATATATAAAACACACGCACACACACACACACACACACACAAACGGGTGATGATGAAGGGTGAATGAAGTTCCGAGTCTCTAGCGTTGCATGCTATTTCACAGACCATGATCTGAACGAACCATCAACTTATTTAGTTATCTTCACTTCCTTTAGAAGGGCTCAACTTATTATAGACACCAGATTAGCTAGATTCTGGGGTATTGCGCTTGCCTTAGCTGTGTTGAAGGGATTTCCTGGTTACGTCGTGGTGTCGTCGGCGGTCTGGTCGGTGAGAGGCGTCTCGGAAGACCAATTGGAATGCTGAGTGGAATGAAGGCGGGAGGCTTGAAAAGCAGGCGGCGGCTCTCGCTGGGTCCCCAGGCCGAGGTAAACGTGATCTGATCTCCCCGACATTGATTGGCTCTGGAGACCCTCCACCGACCCCGTCCTTCGAAACGTGCCAAGAAGCAAGAGACACGAGAGAGAGCGAGGCAAGTGATGACCTCAAACTTGTGTTCTTAGGATTTTAACACTTCCTGGGCTAGTCCAGCCCAGAGTGCTTCCTCCAATCAATATTGTATTTGGGCAGGGTGTTAGCCAGATTCTCCACCTATTATGCTAATCAGCCCCTTGTCCATGTGGATGAGTGGTTCCACACTCTTCAATGATGAGTGGATTATTAAACTTTGTCCTGAAACTTGCATGTACATATCAGAACAATCTACACAAATTTCCTTACTCTTATGATTCAGGAAATCACTCAATGAACACATACATACCAAACAAGACATGTTTGACTATACTTAAAGTACATTACTAATATTTAAAACACAATGATCCTCCTAGGGCTACTACACTAATACATGATTAAATGAAATAATTAGTGGCAACTTAAAGGTGATACACATGAAGAAAATAGAACAACACATGGTAGGACATAGGTGATTGCAGTTGTTCAAAGATGTATTAATTCCCACAGTCGTTGCTCCTGGTAGGCACCGATTGTGGAATGTGCGAGTCCTTGTGCGGAATTGTGGAATGTGTAATCTTTGTGACTGAGCGAAAAGGTCTCTCCTTTCTTCCACAATTTATTGGCCTTACTGGTCTGGCCCAAAAAGGCCTAAATCACTGCATTTGAGAGCAGTTTCTGTGGTCGAGAGGGTTCAGCCCTGGGTCAAGGAGGCCTTTAACGCTTGCCGTGTTGGTTGAGATAAGGCAGATGCACATGCTGGATTTAAGTGACTCCTGGGTGTCTGGGGTGGATTCCTTGTTTTATGGCTCCCTGGGTGGAGACATTTTGGTCCAGAGTTTCTTGTGGGTTCTCTGGCTGAGAAGGCCCATTGTTTTATTTCTTCTGGTTATAATTGTGTGAATTATATGATGCTGCTTGTGCTGAGGCATTACACACATCTGGAAAGGCACAATGAATGCTGAAAGGTATATACAGGTTTTAGAGCAACATATGCTTCCATCCAGACATTGTCTTTTTCAGGAAAGGCCTTGCATAATTTAGCAAGACAATGCTAAACCACATACTGCATCTATTACAACAGCATGGCTTTGTTGTAGAAGAGTCCGGGTGCTGAACTGGCCTGCCTGCAGTCCAGACCTTTCACCAATTGAAAATATTTAAGTTCAAGTTCAAGTTCAGTTTATTTGTATAGCATTTTTAACAATGGACATTGTCCCAACGCAGCTTTACAGAAGTATATAAATTCAGGACATAGATTTTAAATTTATGAATTTATCCCCAATGAGCAAGCCAGCGACGATGGTGGCAAGGAAAAACTCCCTGAGATGATATGAGGAAGAAATCTTGAGAGGAACCAGACTCAAAAGGGAACCCATCCTCATCTGGGTAACACCGGATAATGCGATTATAAATAAATAAATCTCTTCTATAAATGTCCCTGTACAACACGGTCAAATAGCAGTTGTGAGACCATGAAAAATTCATTACAGTTTTTATATGAAGTCTGTTTTGTTGGACTTCACCACTGTAATCTCAATGATCTTTAGGCTGCACCGTGTGGGGCCATCCTCAGCAGCAGCATGTGACTTCCAATTGATGAGATCTCCAACCAGAAGTAGGGCATCAGGATGGCAGATCCAGAGAGCAGAAGGCGTCAGGATCACTGGCATCTCAGGAGTATCATGTGAAGATCGACAAAGGGGGAGAGGGAGAGAGAGAGAGAGAGAGGGAGAGGGAGAGAGAGATAATTAGGTATGCTTATTGTCCTGTACTGGTTAAGGACAGTGTACTTTGCATAAGTGA
The DNA here is from genome assembly GCA_023630585.1 of Cranoglanis bouderius. Classification (NCBI taxonomy): domain Eukaryota; kingdom Metazoa; phylum Chordata; class Actinopteri; order Siluriformes; family Cranoglanididae; genus Cranoglanis; species Cranoglanis bouderius. The sequence goes on from CM042554.1 coordinate 379,221, forward strand.
AAGCAAGACTAGCTATGACAGCATAACTAAAAGGGAGAGTCAGAAGGTAACACAGACATGAGGGCTCCCTGGGACAAGGCGGCCAGCCACACCACCACCAACAAACCTGGGTGGACGTGTGAAGGTGGGGGGGTGACAGCATCCAGACATCCCAGTTCACCACAACACACTATGCCTGTGAGACCCCTAGATCTGCTCCTTTACCTAAGGAAAAAACTATTCACGGAAAGCTTGATTAAACAAATATGTTTTCAGCCTGGACTTAAACACTTAGACTGTGTCTGAGTCCCGAACACTAATTGGAAGGCTGTTCCATAACTGTGGGGCTTTGTAAGAGAAAGCTCTTCCCCCTGCTGTAGCCTTCACTATTCAAGGTACCGACAAAAAGCCTGCACCTTTTGATCGAAGTAGGCGTGGCAGATCATAAAAGACCAAAAGTTCGCTTAGGTACTGTGGCGCGAAGCCATTTAGCGCTTTATAAGTCAATAGTGGTATTTTATAATCAATGTGAAATTTCACTGGGAGCCAATGCAGTGTGGATAACATAGGAGTGATGTGGTCATATCTTCTAGTTCTAGTAAGGACTCTTGCAGCTGCATTCTGGACTAACTGGAGTTTGTTTATGCTCCTACTGGAACATCCAGACAGTAAGGCATTACAATAATCCAACCTAGAGGTGACGAAAGCATGGACTAATTTTTCTGCATCATGTAGTGACAATATATTTCTTATCTTTGCAATATTTCTAAGGTGAAAGAAGGCTATCCTAGTAATATTACCTACGTGGGCGTCAAAGGAAAGACTGGAGTCAATAATCACACCAAGGTCTTTTACTGCTGCACATGATGAAACAGAAAGGCCATCCAGAGTTACTATGGAATCAGAAAACTTACTTCTAGCTGCATGTGGTCCTAGTATAAGTACTTCTGTCTTGTCACAATTTAGTAAGAGGAAGTTAATAAGCATCCACTGTCTAATGTTCTTTACACATTCCTCGACTTTATTAAACTGGTGTCTGTCATCTGGCTTTGCTGAAACATACAACTGTGTGTCATCAGCATAACAGTGGAAGCTAATTCCATGTTTACGAATAATTTGACCCAGAGGTAGCATATATAAAGAAAAAAGCAGTGGGCCTAAAACAGAACCTTGCGGAACACCAAACTTTACCTCAGTATTAATAGAGAATTCACCATTTACATCTACGAACTGATGACGATCAGTCAAAAAAGACCTAAGCCAGGAGGGGGCCACTCCCTTAATGCCAGCAACGTTTTCTAGTCTACCAAGGAGAATAGTGTGATCAGTTGTATCAAAAGCTGCACTAAGGTCAAGCAACACAAGCATGGAGACACAACCCTGATCAGAGGCCAGCAGTAGGTCATTTACCACTTTAACCAGTGCTGTCTCTGTGCTATGATGAGGCCTAAATCCTGACTGATATATTTCACAAATGTTATTCCTATTTAGGTACGAGCATAGCTGCTTTGCTACAACCTTTTCTAAGATCTTGGAGATAAAGGGGAGATTTGATATTGGACAATTGACAGGGGTCGAGGTCACGTTTTTTAATCAGGGGTTTGATAACTGCTAGTTTAAATGATTTAGGCAAATAGCCAGTGCTAAGGGAAGAGTTGATTATTTTTAGAAGGGGTTTGATTATTTCTGGAGTAATCTGTTTGAAGAAACATGTAGGTAAGGGATCTAGTATACAAGTTGATGATTTTGAAGAAGAAATTAATTAAATTAGTTCGGTCTCTCTAAGGGGAGTAAAGCACTCTAATCGTTGATCTGATATTGCTATATTATTGTCTACAGGGTTAGTTAGACTGTCTGGTTTTAAATTAATAGTCTGAATTTCTTGTCTAATATTTTCAATTTTGCCAATAAAAAACTCATGAAATCATTGCTGCTATATAATGATTGTGTGCCTGTTTTTATTCCTAGTTAATTTTGCTATAGTATTAAATAGGAATCTAGGATTATTTTTGTTATCTTCAATTAAGATAGAGAGATAGACTGATCTAGCTGCACAAGAGATTTTCTATAGTTCAGGAGGCTCTCCTTCCATGCTGTTTGAAATACTACCAATTTGGTTTGACACCATTTACGTTCTAATTGTCAAGTGATCTGTTTTAAGGTGCATGTGTGATCATTATACCAGGGTGCTAGCTTTTTTCTCTCTAATTATTTTTCTTTTAAGTGGAGCTACCTTATCTAACGTGTAGTGGAACATTGACTCTAGGCTTTCAGTCGCCTGATCAAATTCTATGGGATGAGATGGTGATTGAATTATAGTTGATATCTCTGGGAGGTTACTGATAAAGCTCTGTGCGGTAGCTGACGTGAATGTACGTTTGACACAGTAGCGTGGCAAAGTGCATATATTATGATCAATTCGCAATTTACACGAGATGAGATAATGATCTGAGATAGCTTCAGACTGCGGAAATGTGACTATATTTTCTATATTTAATCCGTATGTTAGTATAATGTCAAGAGTGTGACCACCATTATGAGTGGGCCCTATTACATTCTGATTGACCCCTACTGAATCTAAAATAGACACAACCGCTGTTCTCAGAGGATCTTCCGGGTTATCAAAATGAATATTAAAGTCACCGACAATTAATACTTTGTCTAAAGAAACAACCAGGTTTGAGATAAAATCTGTGAATTCACCAAGAAATTCAGAATATGGCCCTGGGGGTCTGTAAATAATAATAAGTGGAATCGACTCAATAGACTTATTTTTAGTGGTTACATATGCTATACTAGTATGAAGAACTTCAAAGGAGTTGAACTTATGGCTAGGTTTTTCTGTGACGCCTAGATTTTCATTATAAATGAGTGCAACACCTCCTCCTCTGCCAGTTAGACAGGGCTGATGTATATAACTATATCCAGGAGGACTGGCTTCATTTAATGCTATGTACTCGTTTGGTTTAATCCATGTTTCTGTTAAACACATTATATTAAATTCCTGATCAGTAATGGTTTCATTAACAATAAGTGCTTTAGACGTAAGAGATCTAATATTTAAGAGTCCTAGCTTCAGATCAAGGGTGCTGGCTGTGCGTTCAGTATGGTCTAATTTTATGTTAATTAGGTTACTCAAACAAACTTTCCGAAAATTTCTATATATTTGTTTAGCTCGGGGAACAGACACAGTCTCTATAGGATAAACTACAGATGTCGTATTGTCATTTAAGTAAATCATAGCTGTTATTGTTATTTGAAGTAGTACTTATGAGTCATATGGTGTGTAGTGTCTTGGAGATGTTGTCTGAGAGGAGATCCGCTCCGAGTCTGCTGGGGTGCAGGCCATCAGCGCGGAACAATCTAGGATGCTCCCAGAAAAGATTCCAGTTATTTATAAAGAGCAGTTTCTGTTCATTACACCATGTAATTAACCATTTGTTTAAAGTGTAAAGTCTACTGAACTTTTCACGTCTGTATGTGGGGAGAGGTCCAGACACGATGATCTTTGTCGTGGGCGATGCGTTGCCTACCGTCTCTATCAGGCTTCTGAAGTCCCTCTTCAGGATTTCCGTCTGCTGAAGCACGACAGCTCCAGTGTTCTTGGCATCCTTCAGGATCGCGGGTACCTGCGCAGTGACATCAAGAACACGAGCGCCAGAAAAGCAGCGGGTGTGTACCTTACCTTTAGTTGAGGTGACGCAGACGTTTCAAACAATGGAGTCTCCGATGATCACGGCACAGGGTTTGGTCTCGCGGAGAGGGGCGAAGCGGTTCCTGGTGGAGATCTCGAAGACTGGGGGCGGCGGCCTGGCGTCTGGCCCGCGCATTCCGCCGCTGGTGCGCCCAAGGTCTGTGGTGTGTCAGCGTCGGAGTGAAGGAGACCTGGACTGGTTGTGTCCTGGGTGCATGGCCCCTGTGCAGAGAAATACACGGAGTAGAGGTGGTGGGAGTGATTGTATCACACCGTGAGCTTACCGTGCTTTTGTGAGCGTCAGCGTGAGATGCCTCTAGCGCAGCTCTCCGTTCATGCAGCTGGGCCTGCTTCTTTAGTAGGTTACGGATCTGCTTCTCCACGGCCTCCAACTCCAACTGCACCGTGTGCAGTTCGAACGTGTCCTCACCTGCAATCAAAGGTTCATCTGAAGAAAGAATCATCCGACATGTTGTCGGCTTTAAACAGCAGTATTCGAGTGAGAATGTGAATAAGACTAGCTACAACAAATGGAAATGTTAGCGCAAAATTAATAATAAAAAATAAAGGAACAGTATAATTTAAACGCCGACACAAGCAACAAACTCCCGGCAAACGATTCGACAATGTGTGTGTTGGTGGGGGAGGTGGGTTAAGGGGGAGACATGTTTTGGTTATCCCGTCCAGTGGAATGTGTTTGTTCACATTTGATGCATCATGAAACGAAAAATACGACAAGGAAGACCCAGGACTGTTGAGCAGGTAGAATCCTGTATCAGACATGAATGGGACAACATTCCTCTCCCAAAACTCCAGCAACTGGTCTCCTTAGTTCCCAGACATATACGGACTGTTAAAAGAAGAGGTGATATTACACAGTGAGAAACATGGCCCTGTCCCAACGTTTCTGAGATGTGTTGCTGCCATCAAATTCAAAATTACCTTAATTTTTCCTTAAAATGGTACATTTCCTCAGTTTAAACATTTGATATGTTTTCTATGTTCTATTGTGAATATGTTCTATTGTGAATATGTGTTTATGAGATTTGCAAATAATTGCATTCTATTTTTATTTACATTTTACACAGTGTCCCAATTTTTTTGGAATTGGGGTTGTACCATTTAAAGCTTAAATGGACTTTCATGGTGGACGTATAATGATTTTAGATGAAAATTTTGTGTTGAAAAAGTGAATTCAGACAATTTACACTCAAAGATAGAGTGGTGATGACTGAAGTTCTTGACTGTATCTGCATGATATTACAGAGCTGCCTCCATCAACATAAAACAACATAAAACAAATGCAACCTGAGTAAACACACAATACAGTTTTTATTTTATTATTTTTTTGAAGCAAAAAAAGTTATCCAACACCTATCACCAATGTGAAAAACTAATCGCCCCCTTAAACTTAAAATCTGGTTGTGCTACCTTTAGAAGCAATAACTGCAACCAGACACTTCCAATAAGTGGAGACCAGTCTTTTACTTACTTCTAGGACTAGGACTTACTCCTATGCTTTGGATCATTGTCTTGCTGCATAATCCAGTTGCGCTTGAGTTTCAATTTACAGACTGAAGACCGGACATTCTCCTTTAGGATTTTCTGGTAGAGGGCAGAATTCTTGTTTCCCTCAATTATCGGAAGTTGCCCAGGCCCTGAAGCAGCAAATCATCCCCACAACATCACACTTCCACCACCATGCTTGACCGTAGGCCTGATGTTCTTTTTGTGGAATTTGGTGTTTGGTTTATGCCAGAGGTAATGGGACCACTGTCTTCCAAGTAGTTCCACTTTCGACTCATCAATCCACAGAACATTCTCCCAAAAGGTTTGAGGATCATCAAGGTGTGTTTTGGCAAAATTCAGACGGAAAATGTTCTTCTGGGTTAGCAATGGTTTTCACCTGGCCACATCTGCCATATTTGCCCAGTGTCTTTCTGATTGTGGAGTCATAAACAGTGACCTTTATTGATGCAAGAGAGACCTGTAGTTCATTTGATGAGTAGTAGATGAGTAGTTGCTGTGCTCTTGGAGGAATTTCGGAAAGTCACTTCTGGGAAGGTTCACTACTGTGCTGAGTTTTTCCATTTGGAGATAATGGCTCTCACTGTGGTTGTTTGGAGACCCAGAGACTTTGAAAAAGCTTTGTAACCCTTCCCAGACTCATGTATTTCAATCCCCTTCTTCCTCATCATAGTGTTACTGGATAATACCTTTTAACCAGCTTCATGCTGTTGAAAAAGTTCTATTTAAGTGTTGATTTGATTGAACAGGTCTGGCAGTAATCAGGCCTGGTTGCATCTAGTCCAACTGAAACCCATTATGAATGCAGTTTCATAGATTTGCGGAATTAGTAACTACAGGGCAAATACATTTTCACACAGGCCCAGTTGGTATTGGATAACTTTTTTGCTTCAATAAATAACATTATAATTTAAAAACTCTATTTTGTGTTTACTCAGGTTGCCTTTGTTCTATCTTAGATTTTGTTATAATTTCTGAAACAATTTAGCATGAGATGCACAAAAACAGAAAGAAGAAATCAGGATGGGGGCAAATACTTTTTCATAGGGGTATCACCCTGGTGTCCTGGCGAAATTGCCCCATTGGCCCTTGTCTATCATGGCCCCCTAATAATCTCCATCCCTGAATTAGCTACATCACTCTCCTCTCCACCAATAGCTGGTGTGTGGTGGGCGTTCTGGCACACTATGGCTGCAGTAGCATCATCCAGGTGGGTGCTACACACTGGTGGTAGTTGAGAAGATTTCCCCCCATACTATGTAAAGCGCTTTGAGTGTCTAGAAAAGCGCTATATAAATGTAACAAATTATTATTATTATTACTGGACGATAACCCCCACCGTGCTCTTGGGCCAGGACCCCCGCAGCCGTGCTTCCATCTTCAGAGACATTGAGGTGGAAAGGAGACCTGTAATCTGGTAGACCTAAAGCTGGAGCAGAGCTCAATGATTGTTTAAGATAACAGAAAGAGTGCATCATCTCCTTAGTCCATTCAAGAGTGTGAGGCTGACCATTGAGACAGCATTGTCTGAGAAGTTTGTCATGGTGCGAACAGTCAGACAGCCTGAGAGTCCTTTTGTATTGTATGTACACGAGCATTTAGGATTCATGACTGCATGCTTTATGCAGGATCATAGTGGTACTCTGCATCCAGTTCATTATTACTCTGGTAAGTTAGATACGGTTGCTCAAGGCATGGGCCCATGCCTAAGAGCAGTACAGGCAGTTCACCTAGCTCTTCAAGCCTGCTCAAGTGTAGTGTTAGGGCAAACCATAACAGTCAGGTGCCCACATTCTGTATCTGCACTAATGGATCAAGCTAAAGTCAACTCTGTCACCTCCTCCTGTTGGGGAAATTGGTTAGCTACACTCACAGCCCCGAATATTGTTTTGCAATGTGCTCCAGTCACTAACCCATCCTCTTGTATGATGTCTGCAATGACTGAGGTTTCTTTAGAGGATGGAGATGAAGTGACTCATGACTGTGTTACGCTTATGCACTCATCGCAAGTGAAATTGCAGAAACTCCATTGAATAATGTTGATTTTGATTTGTTTGTTGATGGTTCAGATCAAGTTATTGAAGGTAAGAGACGAGTAGGATATGTGGTGGGTTCCTTGTCTGATGTAGTAGCTTCTGGTCACCTGCTGGATCACTTCTCAGCACAAGCAGCAGAACTGATAGCATTAACTAGAACATGCACACTGGCTTCTGGATCAGCTAACATCTATACAGACTCTAGATATGCATTTGGGGTTGTTCATGATTTTAGCATTATATGGCAGAGTCGTCAATTCTTAACATCTTCTGGGTCTCCCATTAAACATGCAGAATTAGTCAAAGACCTAATGTTTACTATGACTCTTCCCAAACAGTTAGCAGTGATAAAAGTGAAAGCACATCTTACTCCTAACACTGCAGAAGCTCAAGGTAATGCTCTTGCAGACACAGCTGCTATACAAGCCTGTTTATACACCACTGTGCAGGTGTGTGCTGGCATAACAACACCTAATGTTGTGCCTCCAGACTCTCTTATTGATCTTTACAAAGATGTTCCCTTTTATGAGGCTTGGACATGGTTAGATAAAGGAGCTGTTGCTGACTTATCTGGCTGCTGGACCAAAGGGGGAAAGTATGTTGCACCTGAGTCACTGCTACCATATCTGGCCCAGCAGCTTCATAATTTAGGTCACATTAACCCAGCAGCAATGACTAATCGTTTCGCACATCAATGGTGGAACCCTGTGTTCAGAGCAATAGTGGCAGAAACAGCCAAACAATGTGTCACATGTCAACAGAATAATGATATTCCTGCAACATCAACAGCAGCAGCACACACGCCAGTCCCACTGGGTCCTTTCTGACATCTATAGGTAGACTACATCTCAATGCCTCCATGTAAAGGAAAGACTAGTGTCTTAGTAGTTGTGGACAAATTCTCAAGATGGATAGAAGCCTATCCCACAGGACGAGCCACTGCAACACATACAGCTAAATGTCTGGTCAATGGCTTCATCCCTAGTTGGGTTTTGCCTGATTCAATTGACTCAGATCAGGGTACACACATTACTTGGGAAGTTGTAAAGGAAGTAGCCAGGATGCTTAAAATCAAGTGGAACCTTCACTGTCCGTATAGGCCACAAGCCTCAGGTCAGGTAGAATGGGCAAACAGGACAATTAAGACATGACTAAGTAAAATGCATCAGGAAGGTATACCATGGGTTGAAGCTCTGCCAGCAGTATTATGTAGCATTCGAGCATCCCTAAATTGGTCAGTTGGACTCAGTGCACATTAAATTATTACAGGACGCCCTATGTCTATGCCAGGGGTCATTGATCTCAGAAGTGCCAACGTACACATTGCTTCAGATGTATTGATAGCTTATTGTGAAAAACGTACACATTGCTTCAGATGCCTTGATAGCTTATTGTAAAAATCTCACTCAGGCAGTACAGAAGGCTGGAGATAGGGTAACTGTTTGTTGGCAACCTCCACATGAAGGGGGACATGCTGTCATTCCAGGACAGTGGGTAATGATAAGGTCCTTTAAGAGTAAACCCTTAGAACTTAAGTGGCAGGGACCACACCAGGTGTTGTTAGTAACAGATGCTGCCACATTGTGCCAAGGAAAGAAAACTTGGATTCATGTGTCACATTGCAAAGTAATTCCACCACCCACAGGGACATACTAGGACACCCGGACCAGTAAGGAGCCCAGGAAAGAACCTGGAAGGACATGGAAGGACAGCCCCTAAAATATCTTTAAAACTACAATGAATAGCTCATTGCTTTTAGACTTGATGACTGCAGCACAAGACAGCACATTCTGACCTGTAGACTGGTGCTCCTGATGTTCTACAATAAAGAATCCTGTTGAAGCTTTACCTGAGTCTCCTGGTCTTCGCTTCTGTGTTTCCAACACCTAGAAGCACAGTGAAGTCTATTATTAAGAAGTGGAAGGTATTTGGTACAACACAGTCCCTCCCTGGATCAGGACATCACTCCAAACTGGATGAAAGTGCCAGGAGGAAACTGGTCAGAGAGGCTACCAAGAGGCCTATGGCAACTCTGAAGCAGTTCCAGGAATTTATGACAAAGTCATTGTGTGCATGTGACAACAATATCACAAATTCTCTACAAATGTGGCTTGTATGGGAGGGTTGCAAGAAAAAAGCCACCCACGACTGAGCTTTGCCAAAATGCACCTTGAAAATTCTGAGGCCACATGGAAAAAGGTGTTATGGTCAGATGAGACTAAAATTGAATTATTTGGCCTCAACACCTATGTATGGCGGAAATCCAATACAGCTCTCCATCCAAATAACAACATTCCTACAGTAAAGCATGCAGGTGGTAATATCCGGTTATGGGGGTGTTTCTCTGCAGCAGGGACTGGAGCACTTGTCAGGATAGAAGGAAACAGGCGTATTACAGGGAGATGACATAGGTACAAGAACACTCTGAGCCAGTACAGAACGTATGACATCGTACACATCTTCCTCCTTTTCAGGGGAGAGCGGGTACTGTTTGCAATACCCTGGTGTGGTGGAGCCAGCCTAGCAATATAGGGAGCTACCTGTATGTGTCCCACCTCACTGGCATGGGTTGCCAACCACGTGCATGGCACTTCAATGTGGGCTATGGGCAGGGGTTAAACTGGGATTTGTTATGTGGGGGGCTCTGTGGTTTCAGGCTTTCGAGGGGTGTGCATGTGTATGCAAAGCCTACAAATTCTAGAACACTATAGAACAGTTATGCAATGCATGTATTACAATAGGGATTACATGAGATATGTACCTCGAGGCAGAATGAACAGAATAAAGTTATTCTTACCTCCAAGTAGATATCCCAGGACGAGCCCCCAGGAAACTGTTAGAAAATCTTCAGGTTCTTTTCAGAGAAGAGATGCTTAGTCAAAGCTTTAGTTTCTAGGAGAGTAGAACGATGAGAGAAGAGGTGTCTGTCACCCCTCTGTACACTCCTGCTCAAGGCCTTGGGAGAGTTGCCAAATGATACACACACACACACAGTTCATATGGCAAGGTCTTTCTTTATTCAAGAACAACAGAGTATATATAGAACACTTCTAGTGCAACAGGTACGAGTGTCAGTTGCCCATTGGAGGAAAAGAAACAGCAAATGGGCGTATTTGCCTAAGAACAGAGCAGTGTAGCAAAATAACTACTTATAGATAAAAGACCATCTATGCCTAAGCGTTGTAATAGTTGGAACAGAAGTAGACTGGTACCGATGATAAAGAAACAGAATAGTGTGACCTGAGATATACTTATCACCAGTCTAAAACCTTCCACTTTTTTCCCCCGGATGAAGTCCTTTTTTGTGTTGACAGTGTGTTTTGGGTCCTTGTCTTGTCACAATCAGTGAGAACAAGGGGACCCAGAAGCAGAACACAGACATAAAGGTGGAATGTTAAATGGGTTTTTATTGAAGGTTGCATTAGGTAGGAGTGTGTGGGAAAGGAGCGTAGTTGAGGCCGTGATTTGAACTAGGGTCAGCGGTATGGAGGTCGAGTGCATAGTCTTTGAACCACAGAGGGGGAGACGAAACAGGGCTGGGCATAGCAAGAAGCAAGCAGGCTGGGTGAATCGTGGACCTGGAGCATAGGAAGGACATCAAGGAAGACGGAAGAGAAATCAGTGACAACAAACACTGAACAACAATGGCAAAAAACAAACACAAGGCCTGATGTGTTACGATACTGGAAGCTGGAATGACCTGGTGATGAGTGGCTGAAGAACCGGGGTTTATATATACTGTTGATTGGTGAGCTGATGAGGAACATGTGTGTTCAGTGATTCTATCAGGAAGAGGCACGAAGTACACCCAAACTAACACACATACACAAAACAGAATGGGAGAAAACACAGGAACATGAGGGAGGGGATAAAGAGAAAACATGAGGAAAAAAAGGGAAACATCCCAGGCCATTACTGTTACGACAACGGGGTTAAGAGGGAGACAGGATGCACTTGCAGGGGAAAGTGGTCAGTTTATTAGGCACAAACAAAAGGGCACATTCAAAAGTGATGGGACAACAACACAAAAAATACAAAGACAAGCACGTCACACTTCCAAAAGGGGTTAGCCACAGATGAGAACACTTACAGGGCAAAAACCCAGGAAAACATGAAACAGTAATCCAAAGGCTTTCAGGGCAAAAATCCAGGAAATCATGAAACAGTAATCCAAAGGCTTACAGGGCAAAAATCCAGGAAATCATGAAACAGTAATCCAAAGGCTTACAGGGCAAAATCCAGGAAGTAACGAGATATGAATTCAAGAACCCAGGAACGCCGGGTAAACAAAAAATTCAGAACAAGCGCAAGGACCAGGGAACACCTGGTAAACAAAAATCTAGGAAAAACTACAATTCTTTAGCGTCATCGCTACTTCTCATTATCATCAGGAACATATAGTTACATTTAGCTATCACAAGTCACTTTCAGTTATTCTTACTCAATACTCCACAATGAAGTGGACACAAATAGGGGTTTTAGTAACAAAGGTAATCAAAAGGAAACAAGAAGAAACGCACGACACCTGGAAACAATAATCAGACAATAACGGGAGCACCAATGACAGAACATGGGAGGAAACATAATGTGACACAAACCCAATGGACCAATAAGGAAGCGGGGGAAGAGACATGACGTAAACAAAAACAAAGGAGCACATGGCAACGTAAACAAAACCAGAGTCTTTGTGAATGGAATGTCCATCGGAGAGTTTTTTAATAGCGCTAGAAAGCACGCAAATATGCTGCTCCGTAGCGGGGCAGCGAGATATGCTGCTCCTTCCCGGAGCAGCGAGTGGCGAGGGCTAACAGAGCCCCCCCCTAAGGCGCGGCTCCCGAAGCGCCACAAGTTTTGCCTGTTCTGGCGGACCCGGGCCCCTTGGCAGGATTGGCACATCTGCCCCCCTGGACCCGAGGCTGGTGCAGTTCAATGTCCCGCAGCCAGAGCCAAATGTGCAGTGTTGTGGACGAGAACTTGAACGAGAACTTGGACGAGAACTTGGACGAGAACTTGGACTGGTGCCTGAACCGATGCTTGGCCTGGATCTCAGATCTGCGCGTGACCTGGTGTTTGGCCTGGATCTCGGAGCTGCGCACGACCTGGTGTTTGGCCTGGATCTCGGAGCTGCTGGCGACCTGGTGTTTGGCCTGGATCTCGGAGCTGCGGGCGACCTGGTGTTTGGCCTGGATCTCGGAGCTGCGCGTGACCTGGAGCTTGGCCTGGGTCACGGAGCTGCGCATGACCTGATGCTTGGCCTGGACCTCCGAGCTGCGCATGACCTGGCGCTTTGTCTGGAACCCGGACTGGAACCAGGACTGGATTCCAATTCAGCTCCTGGATTAGGGACAGGCTCAGAGACAGACTGGGAAACAGACTGGGGAATGGGATAGAAAATAGGACAGAGGATGGGACAGAGAACTGGATATGGAACTGGAAAGAGAACTGGACTGGAACCTGAACTGGAAATTAAAGTGGAAACAGGGCTGGAATCAGAGACAGGCTTGGAGACTGGACAGAGAACTGGATATGGAACTGGAAAGAGAACTGGTCTTGAACCTGAACTGGAAATTAGAGTGGAAACAGGGCTGGAAATTAAATTGGAGACAGTGGAGGAGACAGTGGAGGAGACAGTGGAGGAGACAGTGGAGGAGACAGTGGAGTGAGTTGTGTTGGAAACGGAGCTGGAAACGGAACTGGGAATTAGATCAGCCTCCGAACTGAGAATGAGAGCAAAGACAGCATTGGAGATTGGGCTGGAGACAGAGGAAGGGACAGGGCTGGAGACAGAGGATGAGACAGGGCTGGAGACAGAGGAGGAAATAGGGCTGGAGACAGAGGAGGAGACAGGGCTGGAGACAGAGGAGTGAGCTGTGTTAGAAGCGGAGCTGGGAGTGAAATCAACCTCTGAACTGAGAAGGAGGGCTAACACCCATCCCGAAATCAAACCTATGTAGCCAGCATAGAAATCAGGAACTGAACTTGGAATTGAACTAGGAATATGGTCGGAACCTGGGCTTGGACTTGCAACTGGACTAGGAACTAAACTAGGAACCGGGCTAGAAACATGTTCGGAACCTGGACTTGGAACAGGTTCGGATCCTGGACCTGGACTGGGAGCAGGACTGGGAACAGGACTGGGAACCGGACTGGGAGTAAGACTGGGAGCAGGACTGGGAACAGGACTGGAAACTGGACTGGGAACAGGATTTGGAACCGGATTGGGAGCAGGACTGGGAACCGGATTGGGAGCAGGACTGGGAACAGGATTGAAAACAGGACTGGAAACAGGACTGGGAACTGGATTGGGAACAGGACTGGGAACTGGATTGGGAGCAGGACTGGGAACTGGATCAGAAACTGACCTTCGAATAGGGCAGAAATCTGGACATGGACTTGGACATGGACTAGGACTGGAACCTGGACATGGACTTGGACTAGGGCAGGAACCTGGACATGGACTTGGACAGGAACCTGAACATGGACTCAATTTTGCTCTAAAACATGGGCTAGGACTTGGAATGGAGGTCATCCCGTGGACCTCAGATATGGACTGGGCTTGAGAAGAGGCCATCCCGTGGGCCTCTGACTTGAACTTGACTTTGGAGGAGGTCAACCCGTGGACCTCAGATATGGATTGGACAGGAGTGGAGGTTTCTTCTAGAACCTCTGGCAGGAATGTGGCTTTGGCGGAGGTTTTCTCATGGACCTCCGATATGAGCAGGCCAGGAGAGGAGGTTTCCTCTTGATTCTCTGGCTGGAGCTCGGGGCTGGAGGTCGCTTTGTTAACCTCCCTGAGCAGCTCCGCTGTGGAGACCTTCTGCTGGGCCTCCGGCTGGAGCTCGGGGCTGGAGGTCACCATGTTAACCTCCAGTTGTAGCTCCCTTGAGGAGACTTCCTGCTGGGTCTCCGGCTGGAGCTCGGGGCTGGAGGTCATCATGTTAACCTCCAGTTGTAGCTCCCTTGAGGAGACCTCCTGCTGGGTCTCCTGCTGGAGCTCTGAGGGTGCCCGCCGGTGGAGCCACTTATGCACCCGCCAGCTGCCCTTGAAACAGCTTTGGGAGCAGAAGTAGCTGCTCCTTACTCCCTGGTTCCTGCAGGTGGGGCACTGCAGGATGGCTGGTCGGGTGCATCCCTCGGTGGAACACTCCTGGTTTTGGGGATGAGAGGTGCAGGCTGCCACGTTAGCCCACTCACTCCCATAATGTTTCAGGAAAGAGTGGCTAGGTCGGTCGCCCAGACGGTCCTTCCCCAAAAAGGTCCTGAGGTCGGGTTGGAAGTCTGGGCTTCCGAACACCTGGACCAGTAGATCCACAAAGCCCGAAACTGTCTTGAGCTTCGTGGATCCACTGGCAAGGTGAAGCTCTGCCCAGTGGCGAGCAGAGCCGACCAAACGAGAGAGGAGGAACCCCACCCACTGTTCCTCGTCGGGCTTGGGGTCCTCCAAACTCAGAAAATATATTTGGGCCTGTAAAAAAAAACATTGCGGCCAAGTGGCAAAGCTGTTGTAGGCGTCGGGGGGATAAACAAAGGTCCATTGGGGAAAAAAAATTGAATTGTACACAGGCATTTTAAATGTGGCGTGGCGTGGCGTGCCCTCATTTTCCCCGCTGCATCCATTTTTTGGCGGAGTATTCTGTTACGACAACGGGGTTAAGAGGGAGACAGGATGCACTCGCAGGGGAAAGTGGTCAGTTTATTAGGCACAAACAAAAGGGCACATTCAAAAGTGATGGGACAACAACACAAAAAATACAAAGACAAGCACGTCACACTTCCAAAAGGGGTTAGCCACAGATGAGAACACTTACAGGGCAAAAACCCAGGAAATCATGAAACAGTAATCCAAAGGCTTTCAGGGCAAAAATCCAGGAAATCATGAAACAGTAATCCAAAGTCCTACAGGGCAAAAATCCAGGAAATCATGAAACAGTAATCCAAAGGTTTACAGGGCAAAAATCCAGGAAATCATGAAACAGTAATCCAAAGGCTTACAGGGCAAAAATCCAGGAAATCATGAAACAGTAATCCAAGGGCTTACAGGGCAAAATCCAGGAAGTAACGAGATATGAATTCAAGAACCCGGGAACGCCAGGTAAACAAAAAATTCAGAACAAGCGCAAGGACCAGGGAACACCTGGTAAACAAAAATTTAGGAAAAACTACAATTCTTTAGCTTCATCGCTACTTCTCATTATCATCAGGAACATATAGTTACGTTTAGCTATCATGAGTCACTTTCAGTTATTCTTACTCAATACTCCGCGATGAAGCGGACACAAATAGGGGTTTTAGTAACAAAGGTAATCAAAAGGAAACATGAAGAAACGCACGACACCTGGAAACAATAATCAGACAATAACAGGAGCACCAATGACAGAACATGGGAGGAAACATAATGTGACACAAACCCAACGGACCAATAAGGAAGCGGGGGAAGAGACATGACGTAAACAAAAACAAAGGAGCACATGGCAACGTAAACAAAACCAGAGTCTTTGTGAATGGAATTTCCATCGGAGAGTTTTTTAATAGCGCTAGAAAGCACGCAGATATGCTGCTCCTTCCCGGAGCAGCGAGTGGCAAGAGCTAACAATTACATGTCTTGCTGCATGATAAAGTTTCTCTTAATTAGATTTGATTTATTTCTCTGTAAATTGGCAGCACAATGTTTCTGTAGATTTTTAAAAATTCATTCTGTTGCTACCATCATGAGTTACATCATCAATAAAGATTAGTGAGCCTTTTCCAGAAGCATGCAAGCCCAAGCCATGAGATTACCTCCACCATGCTTTACCAATGAGCTTGTATGTTTGGATCATGAGTAGATCCTATCTTTCTCCACACTTTGGCCTTTCCATCACTTTGTTAGAGGTTAATCTTGGTTCCAGAACTTTTATGGCTCATCTCTACATTTCTTTGTGAATTCCATTCTGGCCTTACGATTTTTACTGCTGATGAATGGTTTGCATCTTGTGGTATACCCAGGGACAGGGGGCGGGTATGTGGTCTGAGCCACTGCCCATTTGCTCTCACAGGCTGAGGTGCCCTCTTGGCAGGCAGAACAGCATTGTAGGAAGTATGAGTGAAGTGGAGCGGAGAGGATTTCCCATTCCCGCTTAAAGCAGTCTGTAATCACTCACCCAAAGATCCACTCCATGGTTTCCATTTCCTGCTTGCTCCTCAGCCACACTCACTCTCTTTGTCTGCTAGTGATGGGAAGATCGGTTAATTTTACTGACTTGGATCTTTTAAAGAGCTGAGGCTCTTGTGGCCTCTTTTCTCATACCTTTTGTATTAGATTATATGATATTTTCTGAAGAGAAGAGAAAAGTTAATCCACTGTAAACAAGTATCTTGCTTTATTAGTGTGACTTTCCCCATCATACAGATAAAGTTTAAAGCATTAACTAACTCTTTATTACCAGATTCAGTGTTATGGAAATGAACCATCATGACAGAAATTCACAAATTTATAAATTGTAAATAAAAAAGCTAAAATTTGAGACCAGAAATGTGCTGTGTAACACGCATGTGCGGCCAACACAAAATGAACAAATCACTCTCTGAGACAACTCTTAATCCTGAGTTATATAAAAGATTTGTTCAAAATGAATTAATCGTTCATTAATCGTTCATTTTTTTTCTGGTAATGTTTTGGTTTTGCTCCTGGTCTTCTAATAGTGCACGACATATCAGCATTCTTGGAAGTCCGCTTGTCTAATCAAATTAGTGGTCTTTAGACTAGATTAGATCTGATCTAATATTAATAACACCAAATTCGCTGTTGTTGGTACACTTTGTAGATAATGCCTTCACAAAAAAGAAGACAGAGAGAAAGAGGAAAGGGGGGCTGCTAACAGCAGTGTAATATTAGTAATATTGCAGAGCTTGAATAAAAAACATTATATAGAATATTTAGCAAACAGTTCATCACACTGTAACTCCTATAAAGTATATTTCCCATCATAATCATTTGTCTTAGTTGGTAGTAATCTATAACATATAGCATACAATATTTAGAATATTTTATTGAAACCACATTAATACTAGTATACAGAATTCAAAAAAACCTAATATACTATGAATATTCTAAATGAGTTGTATCTTAGCATAATACGAATATATGCTGTATAACAGTAAATTAAATTTCTAATGCTTCCATTCAATAAGAGGCAGAGGCAGGCTCAGAGAGTGAGGGAGAGCCCACTGAGCATCAGGAGCCAAATCAGACAGGTACAGGTGAGTGGGTTATACTGGCTGACTGTAAAGGGACATGATACAAAGAGTGTGATAAGAAGAAAGATAGACAAAATTCTTTGGTTGGAAGAGTTATTACAACATTAATTGTTGTTAATTGAATAACTACTTACTATATTAGGCTTAATGCTCAATGGGTTGTTATTCATTTTCTACGTATATTAAGATGGAAAAAATGGGGGGGGGGGGCACTGCCCCCCAAAATGTCTGTGCACAGCCCTGGGTACAGCCTCTCTTCTTTGAATGGTGGATTGTGATACCTTCACCCCTGCCCTGTGGTGGTTGTTGGTGATGTCACTGACTGTTGTATTGGGGTTTTTCTCCACAGCTTTCACAAGGTTTCTGTCATCAGCTGATGTTGTTTTCTTTTTGGGGACATTACAAATTGTAGTATTGATTATGATCAATCCTTGTGCAATGGCTCTGATTGATTTTCCCTCTTTTCTTTGGTCTTCATGATGGCTTATCCATTTTAACAACAAATATTGTCTTCACAGGCCAAACCCAGGGCTCAAAACAAGAGTAGATATTCAGAGCTATTAATTAAACAATCAATCAATAAAACAATCAATCTAACAGGGCACACCTGGGCAACAAGAAACACGTCAGTCACGTGCTCCAATATTTTTGATCACTTGAAAAATGGTTGGGTTCAAACAAAAGGTGCCATGTTTTAAGATGTTAACTGTAGCAGCAACATCTACAGTGGTGCTTGAAAGTTTGTGAATCCTTCAGAATTTTGTATATTTCTGAATAAATATGACCTAAAATATCATCAAATTTTCACAAAAGTCCTCAAAGTAGATAAAGAGAACCCAATTAAACAAATGAGACGAAAGTATTATACTTGGTTGCTTATTTATTGAGGAAAATAATACAATATTACATATCTGTGAGTGGCAAAAGTATGTGAACCTTTGCTTTCAGTATCTGGTGTGACCCCCTTGTTCAGCAATAACTGCAACTAAACGTTTCTGGTAACTGTTGATCAGTCCTGCACATCGGCTTCGAGGAATTTTAGCCCATTCCTCAGTACAGAACAGCTTCAACTCTGGTTTCCTCGGGCATTCAATATAGCGTGTGCCAAGTGTGTGTGTGTGTGTGTGTGTGTGTGTGTGTGTGTGTGTGTGTGTGTGTGTGTGTGTGTGTGTGTGTGTGTGTGTGTGTGTGTGTGTGTGTGTGTGTGTGTGTCCTTAAGATGTGCGTGGGTATTCAGAAACATGGCAGTGCACTTCACAGTTCTCACTAGTCGCGCATCAGGTAGACGGCAAGAGATGGCGAAGGAAAAATCAGAATACCAAAAGAAGAAAGAAAAGCAAGAAAAAGAGGAGAGAGCAAGACTGGGAAGACAGCTAGTCACCCAGTTTTTCAAGAAAAAAGATTATTTATGTTCCCAATTTTGTACTATGATTCTGAAGCTAGCCCACATGGAGCTGTTTAATTAACATAAAATAGAAATTCTATCAATTACTCACCCCGATGTTTATCCACTGTAAGTTTAACAATATTTCCAACAAGTATCTATGTTTTTCCATGCAATCGAGCAATAGTAATGGAGCGCTGAGCTTAAAAAAAAGATGGAAAATCACCAAGCGACAATAAAACTAGTCCAGTGATGTATATTCAGGCTTTCCTTGGAAGCCTTGGAACCACTTTTTTGTGAGCTTAATCAAATTAAAAACTACCTCAGATCAACGCCTCAGGAAAGACTACATGGTCTGGCCATGCTGTCTATTGAACACGATTTAGCAAGACGGCTTGATTTCAAAGATCTGATAAAAGATTTTGCTGCAAGAAAAACACGGTGCTTGGCACTTGGGGAATAAGAAGTTGCAAGTTGACAGCTTAAAAGACATCCAGACGGAGTTTAAATAGTGTCTGTGAAGGAATAGGTACAATGGTGTTATTATTTGTATATGCATAATTTGTATATAGTTATAAATGCAAAATTTCAGTTAATTTAATAAACTTTCAAATTTACTTCTTTATTGTCTCTTATTGAATATGCAATAATTGCTATGCTTATAGATAACGATTGTTGTTTCATGTAGCAAAAAGATAAGATAATTGGGTGTTGGGGCCTTGGGGCCCGGATTACAAATTAGCCGGGGGACCCAGAAACCCTAGCGGCATCCCTGATACTACCACCACTGTGTTTCACAGATGGGATAAGGTTCTTATGCTGGAATGCAGTGTTTTCCTTTCTCCAAGCATAACAAGTTCAAGTTCAAGTTCAAGTGGCTTTATTGTCATTTCAACCATATACAGCTGGTACAGTACACAGTGAAACAAACCAACGATCCTCCAGGACCATGGTGCTGCATAAAACAACATACTAACCACATGAGATGACACAGAACTAAATAAGATCTACACATTCTACATAAAGCACACGTGCAAACAACACAAGACAGTACAATAACTACTAAAACAGGACAATGTCCACAGTAGTAACAGTGTAGCGCTGACCATTACACAATTTTAGTGTGAAAGTGTCAGATATAACAGGTACTGCAAAAGAATAACAATATAATAAAGAAAATGCTGTGAATCTAAACATAACATATTATGACATAGTATACAGCAGATTAGCTTATACCATATATGGACATAGCAGTTATTGTGGTAGCAGCCAGGTAAAGTGTATGATAGTGACAAGAAATTAAACATAATGTTTTTATAAGTTCAGTAGCAGCAAAAATACAGGTAGTAATGTGCAAAAATTGCAAGGGGAGTGGGATGGTGTTCAATTCAGTATGAGAGTGTGTGCGGGTGTGTGTATGTGTGTGTGTGTGTGTGTGTGTGTGTGTGTGTGTGTGTGTGTGCGCGTACAGTGAGGGAAAAAAATTTTGATCGTTTGCCCACTGACAAAGAAATGATCAGTCTATAATTTTAATGGTAGGTGTATTTTAACAATGAGAGACAGAATAACAACAAAAAATCCAGAAAATCGCATTTCAAAAAAGTTATAAATTGATTTGCATTTTAATGAGTGAAATAAGTATTTGATCCCCTATCAATCAGCAAGATTTCTGGCTCTGAGGTGTCTTTTACACAGGTAACGAGCTGAGATTAGGAGCACTCTCTTAAAGGGAGTGCTCCTAATCTCAGCTTGTTACCTGTATACAAGACACCTGTCCACAGAAGCAATCAATCATTCAGATTCCAAACTTTCCACCATGGCCAAGACCAAAGAGCTGTCCAAGGATGTCAGGGACAAGATTGCAGACCTACACAAGGCTGGAATGGGCTACAAGACCATCGCCAAGCAGCTTGGTGAGAAGGTGACAACAGTTGGTGCGATTATTCGCAAATGGAAGAAACACAAAATAACTGTCAGTCTCCCTCGGTCTGGGGCTCTATGCAAGATCTCACCTCGTGGAGTTTCAGTGATCATGAGAACGGTGAAGAATCAGCCCAGAACTACATGGGAGGATCTTGTTAATGATCTCAAGGCAGCTGGGACCATAGTCACCAAGAAAACAATTGGTAACACACTACGTCGTGAAGGACTGAAATCTTGCAGCGCCCGCAAGGTCCCCATGCTCAAGAAAGCACATGTACAGGCCCATCTGAAGTTTGCCTGAATGATTCAGAGGAGAACTGGGTGAAAGTGTTGTGGTCAGATGAGACCAAAATCGAGCTCTTTGGCATCAACTCAACTCGCCGTGTTTGGAGGAGGAGGAATGCTGCCTATGACCCAAAGAACACCATCCCCACCGTCAAACATGGAGGTGGGAACATTATGCTTTGGGGGTGTTTTTCTGCTAAGGGGACAGGACAACTGCACCGCATCAAAGGGACGATGGACAGGGCCATGTACCATCAAATCTTGGGTGAGAATCTCCTTCCCTCAGCCAGGGCACTGAAAATGGGTCGTGGATGGGTATTCCAGCATGACAATGACCCAAAACACACAGCCAAGGCAACAAAGGAGTGGCTCAAGAAGAAGCACATTAAGGTCCTGGAGTGGCCTAGACAGTCTCCAGACCTTAATCCCATAGAAAATCTGTGGAGGGAGTTGAAGGTTCGAGTTGCCAAACGTTAGCCTCCAGACCTTAATGACTTGGAGAGGATCTGCAAAGAGGAGTGGGACAAAATCCCTCCTGAGATGTGTGCAAACCTGATCTCTGAAAGAAACATCTGATCTCTGTGATTGCCAACAAGAGTTTTGCCACCAAGTACTAAGTCAAAGGGATCAAATACTTATTTCACTCATTAAAATGCAAATCAATTTATAACTTTTTTGAAATGCATTTTTCTGGATTTTTTTTTGTTGTTATTCTGTCTCTCACTGTTAAAATACACCTACTGATCATTTCTTTGTCAGTGGGCAAATGTACAAAATCAGCAGGGGATCAAATACTTTTTTCCCCCACTGTATGTACGCATTGTTAGTCCAGTCTCTGTGTATTGAGGAGTCTGATGGCTGTCTGATGGAGTCTGATAACTGTTACACAGACTGAATGCTCCGGTACCTTTTTCCAGACGGCAGTAGGGTGGAGAGTTTGTGTGAGGGGTGTGTGGGATCATCCACAATGATGGTGGCTTTGCAAATGCAGCGTGTGGTGTAAATGTCTATAATGGTGGGAAGAGAGACCCGATGATCGTCTCAGCTGTCCTCACTACAATGTGCAATTTCCGAACCAGGCAGTGATGCAGCTGTAGAATGTGGTGAGAATGAGGGGTGGGAGATGGGCTTTTTTCAGCCTTCTCAGAAAGTATAGACGCTGCTGGGCTTTCTTAGTGATGGATCTGGTGTTGAGGGACCAGGTGAGGTTCTCCAAGGAATTTGGTGCTCTTGACGATCTCTACGGCAGAGCCATCGATGTTCAGCTGAGAGAGGTTGCTCTGTGCTCTCCTGAAGTCAACAACCATCTCTTTTGATTTGTCCACATTCAGAGACAGGTTGTTGGCTCTGCACCAGTCCGTTAGCCACTGCACCTCCTCTCTGTATGCTGACTCATCATTCTTGCTGATAAGACCCACCACGGTCGTGTCATCGGCAAACTTGATGATGTGATTCGAGCTGTGCATTGCTGCACAGTCGTGAGTCAGCAGAGTGAACAGCAGTAGAATGAGCACACAACCCTGGGGAGCACCAGTGCTCAGTGTGGTGGTGCTGGAGATGCTGTTCCCGATCCAGACTGACTGAGGTCTCCCAGTCAGGAAGTCCGGGATCCTGTTGCAGATGGAGGTGTTCAAGCCCAGCAAGTTCAGCTTTCCAATCAGGTGCTGAGGAATGATTGTGTTGAATGCTGAACTGAAGTCTATGAACAGCATTCAAATGTAGGTGTCCTTTTTGTCCAGGTGGGTGAGGGCCAGATGTAGGGTGGTGGAGATGGCATCATCTGTTGAGCGGTTGAGACGATATGCGAATTGCAGTGGATCCAGTGAGGGGTCAGCAGGGTGATTTGCCTCATGATGAGCCTCTCGAAGCACTTCATGATGATGGGTGTGAGTGCACTGGGATGGTACTCGTTGAGACAGCACACTGAAGACTTCTTTGGCACGGGGACAATGGTGGTGCCGCTGCTCAGGGAAATGTTGAAGATGTCAGTAAGAACATCCGCCAGCTGGTCTGCACTCTTCCAGGAATGTGGTCTGGTCCAGCAGCTTTCTGTGGTTTGACTCTGCGTAGAGTTTGCCTCACATCAGCCGTGGTTAGACACAGCACCTGGTCGTTAGGAGGTGGGGTGGTCTTCCTCGCCATCACATAATTCTGCACCTCAAACCGAGCATAGAAGTTGTTACGGGCATCTGTAAGGGAGGCATGACTGTCACAGGCAGATGATGTTGTCCTGTAGTTGCTGATGGCCTGAATGCCCTGCCACATGTGCCGCGTGTCGACACTATCCTTGAAGTGCTTGTGGATTTTCTGGTCGTGTGAGCACTTTGCCTTTCTGATGGACCGGGACAGTTTGGCCCTCGCTGTTCATAGGGCCACCTTGTCACCTGCCCTGAAGGCGGAGTCTCAGGTCCTCAGCAGTGCACGCACCTCCGCAGTCATCCACGGTTTCTGGTTGGAGCATGTGGTGATGGTCTTGGAGACTGTGACATCATCAATGCACTTGCTGATGTAGCTGGTCACTGATGCCTTGTATTCCTCCAAGTTGGCGGAGTCGCTGTTGGTTTCAGCCTCCCTGAACATGTGCCAGTCAGTGTACTCAAAACAGTCCTGAAGAGCAGAGATGGTTCCTGCTGCCAAGGTTTTCACCTGCTTCAGAACCAGTTTGGAGCGTCTGACAAGCGGTCTGTATGCTGGGATTAGCATAGCAGAGATGTGGTCTGAGCAGCTGGATGTTTGTGTAAAGTTCACATGTTGGTGGAATTTAGGGAGCCCTGATTTGAGATTCGCATGGTTGAAATCTCCGGCAATGATATCGGGGTGTGTGTTCTACAGTTCGCTAATAGCCTCATGCAGTTCACAGAGCGCCTCCTTAGCATTAGCGCTGGGGGGAATGTATACTCCGATTACAAGAACAGTGGTGAACAGTTCTTGCACCATTCAGTGTTGATGTAAACGCTTAACGCTTCTCATTTAAACCAAAAAGTTCTATTTACTTAATCTGTCCACAAAACATTCTTCCATTAGCCTTCCGGCTTGTCCACATGATTGTTAGCAAAGTGCAGAAGGGCAGTGTGGAGGCGGGGGCACGGTCGAGCACCAGTTTGTGAATGGAGGGCGGAGCCAGAGAAAGTGAGTGGTAAGGATTGCACACCTGTAGGAAATGAGACTAATGATAGTTCTGTGTTGCAGTGAGGGGAAGAAGATAAATGGGAGGAGAGACACGCGCTTTGAGAGATAGAGAAAGAGACGCCGGCACAGAGTTGTGTGTGTGTGTGTGTGTGTGTGTACATGCGTGAGTGAGCGAAAATAAAGTGCAAAGTGATAAAAGGGAAAAAGGAAATAAAGCATCTGAGTTGGATCAAGCCTGCCTCCCCTCTGTTTTCCTCCGTGGCCGACCTAAGCTGTTACAGGCAGCAATGTTCTTTTTGGAGAGCAGTGACTTTCTCCTTGCAACCCTGCCATGCACACCATTGTTGTTCAGTGTTCTCCTGATGGTGGACTCATGAACATTAACATTAGCCAATGTGAGAGAAGCTTCTAGTTGCTTAGAATTTACCCTGAGTTCCTTTGTGACCTCGCAGACTATTACACGTCTTGCTCTTGGAGTGATCTTTGTTGGCTGACCACTCCTGGGAGAGTAACAATGGTCTTGCATTTTCTCTATTTGTACACAATCTGTCTGACTGTGGATTGGTGGAGTCCAAACTCTTTAGCGATGGTTTTGTAACCTTTTCCAGCCTGATGGGCATCAACATATCTTTTTCTGAGGTCCACAGAAATGTCCTTTGTCGTGCCATGATACACTTCCACAAGCATGTGTTATGAATATCAGACTTTGATAGATCCCTGTTCTCACTCACACCTCACCTGATTGTCATCCCATTGATTGAAAACACCTGACTCTAATTTCAGGTGTAATCATTTGACGTCACTTGCACATTAACCCTTAAAATAAGTGGACAATAATTACAGATACCAGTATACGTGTGTCAAATTAATTATTCTTCAACAAACACATAAACACATGTAGCTACCCCTAATGACCTGCATGGATTTTGCATGGGCCACAGCTTGGACGTCATTCAGCTGACATGCTCATATCACATATCCTCTTGTACAGAGTATACCTGGCTTATACATATTGCATTTCAGAATTTTGCCAGAAATGTCCGGGAAAAGGCGTCGTTCCAGCCCCATAGAAAATAATGGGAAATTTTCAGGAAATGTGTGCGATTACTTTCCTTGCCATTCCCATGTATGTGTCGTGAAATTCCTGATGAAAAATCCCAAATACACACTCATTGAGAAATCAGTAGCAGGAAACAAGAGGCCATAAACTAATCACCAAACTACTGCAGCCATGTCATACATCAAAATGATCGGCTCAGTGAGGACAACTGCATTATGGGGGATGACAATACCCTCAACTCAGTGTGCATTATGGGTATTTTAGTGACGTCACATGCACATTAACCCGCAAAATAAGTGGAATCACAAAAGTACGGCAACATGGACATGTGACATATCAAAACACTCAGCTCAATAAGGAGACTTACACTGTGGGTATTCTAGTGACATCACTGCACATTAACCCCCAAAATAAGCGGAATCATTTCGATAAAAAAAAATCTATCAAAAAAAAAAAAACTATGGTGATTGGTGATGGTGGAGTGGCTGGCCGCCTTATGACCCAGGGAGCCCTCATGTCTGTGTTACCTTCTGGCTCTCCATTTTAGTTATGCTGTCATAGCTAGTCTTGCCGGAGTACCCGCTTGCACTCACGCAAAGTACATTGTTCTTAACCATTACGGGACAATAAGCATACCTAATACTCTCTCTCTCTCACTCTCTCTCTCTCCCCTTCTGTCGAGCTACACATGATACTCCTGAGATGCCAGTGATCCCGACCCCTTCTGCACTCTTGACCTGCCAGATCCATCCTGATGCCCCATTTCTGGTTGGAGATCTCATCAATTGGAAGTGACATGCTGCTGCTGAGGATGGCCCCACACGGTGCAGCCTAAAGATCATTGAGATTACTGAGGATGGTACCACTTAAAAACCATAAAGATGGCTTTGGACCGCAATTCATATGAACAGTTATGCTATGATGGCTAGGACTGCAATTGCCACAAACAGTTTGGCACTCAAGTCTGCATCAGTGAACAGTGGTGAACTTCAACAAAACAGACTTCATATAAAGCTGTAATGAATTTTCATGGTTTCACAACTGCTATTTGACCATGTAGTATTGGTACATTTATAGAAGGGATTTATTTATTTATAATTGCACTATTCGGTGTTACCCAGATGAGGATGGGTTCCCTTTTGAGTCTGGTTCCTCAAGGTTTCTTCCTCATATCGTCTCAGGGAGTTTTTCCTTGCCACCATTGCCTCTGGGTTGCTCATTGGGGATAAATTCATGAATTTAAAATCTATATCCTTAATTTATGTATTTCTGTAAAGCTGCTTTGGGACAATGTCCATTGTTAAAAGTGCTATACAAATAAACTGAACTTGAACTTGAACCTTGATTTCAAAATGAAATGCAAAATTCACTTTCATCTGAAAAGAGGACTTTGGACCACTGAGCAATGCCGTTTTGAGTGAAAAGGTGTTTTGAGTTAATTAGCTGATTGAATTAGCTCAGGTCGACATTGCTGTATTATAAATTCTTTATTCTAATATTTTTGAGATACTGGATTTTTCCAGTATCTCCTTTCCATGAGCTGTAAGCCATAATC
Organism: Cranoglanis bouderius; assembly: GCA_023630585.1. NCBI lineage: Eukaryota > Metazoa > Chordata > Actinopteri > Siluriformes > Cranoglanididae > Cranoglanis > Cranoglanis bouderius. The sequence continues at coordinate 406,029 of CM042554.1, forward strand.
ATCAAGATTAAAACAAAAGAAGGTTTGAACTATTTCCCACTTTGTGTAATGAATCTAGAATATATGAAAGTTCCACTTTTTGAATTAAATTATGGAAAAAATGAACTTTTCCATGATATTCAAATTGATTGACTTTTCAGACAAAAAACACAATGAAGGCTGCTGGGTTTTGCTGGATTGAATCGCCGATTTTAAGTTTACCTCCAGTTCTAGCTTCTCCCTCTCGGGAACGACCGTCGCCAAAGCCACAGACACCATCTCCCTCCACAGTTTTAGGAGGTTGAGATGGTAAACCTGTCGCGCTCCACCTCTGTCCGTTCGCCTTACCTCATAGTCAGCATCCCCGACTCGCCGTGTGACCTCAAAGGGCCGTTGCCACTTGGCGAGTAATTTGGAGCTCGACATGGGTAGTAATACGAGCACTTTATCTCCTGTGTGAACTTGCGCAGCCGAGCATCCCTGTCATACAGCCGGGATTGACGTTCTTGCGCCTGTAGCAAATTCTCCTGAGTTAGGTGACTTAACATGTGGAGTTTTGCTCTCAGGTCAAGAATGTACTGAATTTCATTCTTACTGGTTGAATGAACCCCTCCTCCCAATTTTCCCGAATAACATCAAGCACGCCGCATGGCTTGCGTCCATACAATAATTTGAATGGGGAGAACCCCATGGAGGCTTGCGGGACCTCTCGTACTGCAAATAACAATTCCATGCATCTTCCTGAACGAACTTATGAATCATGTTTTTAAGTGTTTGATTAAAGCATTCCACCAGCCCATCCATCTGCGGATGATAAATCCCCAATAATTCATACAGCTCGCGCAGGGTGCGTAACATAAATGACGTGCCCTGATCAGTCAGGATCTCTTTCGGGATCCTGACTCGGGAGATAACGCGGGAAGTAATTTTCGGGAAGAGCGCATCCGCAACACTTCTCGTGGAGATATTGCATAGAGGCACCGCTTCTGGGTATCGTGTTGCGTAGTCCACTAATACTAGCACAAGCGATACCCTCATGCAGATCGGTCTAATGGCCCGATGAGGTTCATACCAATTTGTTCGAAGGAATCCTCGATTAACGGAAGTGGGTGCAACGTCGCTTTTGGGGTGGCTGGTGGATTCACCAGCTGGCATTCGTGGCACGCCATGCACCACCTGCAAACATCGCCGCAAATACCCGACCAATAGAAATGGCCCAAGAGTCGACCTAATATTTTCCCCTGCCCCGCCATGGCATTATAATGAGCTGCCTGGAATAATAATTCCCGACGGTTCCTCGGAACCAACAATTGGGTTATATTCTCTTGTGTCTGCATGTCCTGCATCACTCTATATAACCTATCCTTATTAATGGCAAAGTACGGGTGGGAGAGCGGGCTGGATCGATTGACCATCGATTACTCCCACTTGGTCAAAGGCGTGCTTCAGGTTCTCGTTGCGCGACTGCTCCTAGGGAAAATCCTCGAGGGGAATCCCTGCCAAGAGGGGGGCAGAACCACTCCCCCCGCTCTCATTGTCATGCTGACGTCGTCAATGGCCCTGGCACCACCTCTCCCGCCGAAGCTGCGCACATTCCACACCGCTTCTCCCTAATGCAGCACCCATCCACAAACATTTCTCTCACCAATAATCGGAACCACGGCCAATTGGTCCCTAAAATTATTGGATGGGTGAGACAAGGACTAACCGCTACCTCCACTATATTTTTTAATAGTGATGATGGGCACTATTGGGTACTCATGAACATCCCCATGCACATACCTCACCTTCACTAAATGCGCATTCTCCAATGCCTCCCCTTGAACCAAGCCTTGGTGAATTGAGGTCTGATTGCATCCTGAATCCACCAAGGCTTGGCATGTACCCCCTGAACACTCACCGGAATGCGATACGTTCCTGCTCGATCGGGGGCGGCCTGCAGCACGTGCACGTCGACCCAGGCATCACTCCTGTACCTGTGGCCCTGGATTCACCCACCTGAGGAACAGAGGAGAGAGAAACAGGGGAGGAGGGGGAAAGAACCAGGTACAGGGCATGGGTTGAGGGGGAATCAGCTGCCGTCTTTGGGGTGTAGGGACAGGGAAGGGGCGAGAAGAGGCACGAGGGCGAGAGAGAGAGAGAGGAAGAAGGGTGGGGCTCGCCTGCCCCCGGACACGCCGCCAGGTGAGCCTCTGCCAGCTGAACTGCCTCATCCAGCGATGCGGGATGATGGCACTGTACCCACTCTGCCATTCCTTCGGGAAGCCATGCGACGAATTGCTCCAGCACCACCAGGTTGATCACTTCCTCGGCGTCACGTCCCTTGGTCAACAACCACTTCCTGCAGGTGTCCCAGAGCTTTGGGGTGGAGCTATGGGAGCCGCTGCTGTGGGAGCCGTCGGGGCGGCGGCTGGAATCCCGGCCTGCTGCACCGCTCCCTGGAGCACCCAGTGGTCCTCGGCCTGGGCATTGAGGAGATACTTGATTCACTGCTCCTGAACTCTGCGCAGCTGTAGGAGGGCCTGGTATTGGGTCTGGTGGAGGTTGGCCAGGGAGGTGATGAGTTCGGCCAGAGGTGAACCTTCCATGGTGGCGATTTCCTCTCAATCCTGGGTTTCGGCACCAGTATAACAGTTTAAAGTCAGGCAAGGAGGAAAACAGAGGGGAGGCTTGATCCAACTCAGATGCTTTTATTTCCTTTTTTTCTTTCCGCTGTTTCAGCGCACTTTGTTTCTCTACACACACGCGCGCACACAGCTCTGTGCAGGTGTCTGTCTCTCTCTCTCTCTCAATGCTTTATTTCCTTTTCCCTTTTTTCACTTTGCACTTTATTTTCGCTCACTCATGCATGTACACGCACACACACAACTCTGTGCCGGCGTCTCTTTCTCTCTCTCTCAAAGCGCATGTCTCTCCTCCCTTTTAACTTCTTCCCCTCACAGGACAATCATTAGTCTCATTTCCTACAGGTGTGCAATCCTTACCACCCGCTTTCTCCGGCTCCGCCCTCCATTCACAAACTGGTGCTCATCCATGCCCCCACCTCCACATTTATTTTCATCAGTTAACAAAATGCAAAGTGAGTGAATAGAAGAAAAATCTACATCAAATCAATATTTGGTGTGACCACCCTTTGCCTTCAAAACAGCATCAATCAGCAACATTCTTCTAGGTACACTTGCACACAGTTTTTGAAGGAACTCAGCAGGTTGGCCCAAACATCTTGGATAACTAACCACAGTTCTTCTGTGGATTTAGGCAGCCTCCGTTGCTTCTCTCTCTTCATGTAATCCCAGACAGACTCAATGATGTTGAGATTAGGGCTCTGTGGGGGTCATACCATCATTTCCTGGACTCCTTGTTCTTCTTTACGCTGACGATAGGTCTTAATGACTTTCGCTGTATGCTTGGGGTCATTGTCATGCTGCAGAATAAATTTGGGCCCAATCAGATGCCTCCCTGATGGTATTGCATGATGGATAAATATTTGCTTGTACTTCTCAGCATTGAGTAGACCATTAATTCTGACCAAATCCCCAACTCCATTTGCAAAAGCACAGCCCCAAACATGCAAGGAACCTCCACCATGCTGCACTGTTGTCTGCAGACACTCATTCATGTACCGCTCTCCAGCTCTTCGCCAAACAAACTGCCTTCTGCTACAGCCAAATATGTCAACACAGTTCCTGTGTTTTCTTGCATAGTTGAGTTGCTTGGCCCTGTTTCCATGTCGGAGGAATGGCTTTTTGGCCGCAAGTCTTCCATGAAGGCCACTTCTGACCAGACTTCTCCAGACAGTAGATGGGTGTACCAGGGTCCCACTGGTTTCTGCCAGGTCTGAGCTGATGGCGCTGCTGGACATCTTCCGAATGCGAAGGGAAGTAAGTCTGATGTGTCTTTCATCAGCTGCAGTAAGTTTCCTGGCTGACCACTGTGTCTACGGTCCTCAACATTGCCCGTTTGAATTGAAAATTCTGCCTTGCTGATGCAGTATACCTTCTGTCTTGTTGCTGTGCTCAGTCTTGCCATGGTGTGTGACTTTTGACAGTAAACTGTGTTTAGCAACCTCACCTTGTTAGCTGAGTTTGGCTGTTCCTCACCCAGTTTTATTCCTCCTACACATTTGTTTCTGTTTCAGTTAATGATTTTGTTTCAATCTACATATTGAATTGATGATCATTAGCACCTGTTAAGTGTAATTGTTTAATCATAAACCTGACTATATACACCTATAAATTCCCTGACTTTGTGCAAGTGTACCTAGAAGAATTGACGCTGTTTTGAAGGCAAAGGGTGGTCACACCAAATATTGATTTGATGGTAAATTGTCTGCACTTATATAGCACCTTTTAACCTTTATGGTTCTACAAAGTGCTTTACACTGTGTCTCATTCACCCATTCACCCACACACTCACACACAGCAGCAGAGCTACCATGCAAGGCACTTGCCTGCCATCAGGAGCAACTTGGGGTTCAGCGTCTTGCCCAAGGATACTTCGGCACATGGAGTTATGTGGGCCAGGAATCGAACCACCAACCCTACAATTGGTGGACAACCCGCTCTACCACCTGAGCAACACCCTAGCAACCAAGCAGAACACCCTGACAACCACCTAGCAACCACCCAGAACACGCTAGCAACCGCCTAGCAACCGCTCAGAACACCCTAGCAACCACCCAGAACACCTTAGCAACTGCATAGTAACTGCCTAGCAATCACAAAGAACACTCTAGCAACCACATAACAACCACTTAGAACACCTTAGCTTCCCCCATAATACCCTATCAAATGCGTAAGCAATGTCCCTGCAGCCTTACAGAACGCCCTAGCAACCACATAGCAATCTATGTGTCTGAGAGACTTAAAACCTTCAAATTTGAGCTTTTAAATGTAAAATTGCTTCGAACTTCAAGTTTTTAAAACTATTTCAAACTTAAAACTGCTTCAAAATCTATCTATCTATCTATCTATATATATATATCTACAGAAGGTATAGAAAAGAATCACCCTTTTGTTGCTTTTCAGCCTGAAATGAAGACGAACACAGCTTTTGTTTTATCCAGCTGTATTTACTCAGTGCAACTTATAACATCCAAGTGAAAGAAATAATATCACATCAACGTCAGAAAAAAAATTAAAAAATTAAAAAACAGAATCACTAAGTTGGAAAAAGGATCACCCCCCTCCTAAAAATGTCTTGCAAACTCAATAAGGTACAGGTGCATCTCAATAAATTAGAATGTCATGGAAAAGTTCATTTATTTCAGTAATTCAACTCAAATTGTGAAACTCGTGTATTAAATAAATTCAGTGCACACAGACTGAAGTAGTTTAAGTCTTTGGTTCTTTTAATTGTGATGATTTTGGCTCACATTTAACAAAAACCCACCAATTCACTATCTCAACAAATTAGAATACTTCATAAGACCAATAAAAAAAACATTTTTAGTGAATTGTTGGCCTTCTGGAAAGTATGTTCATTTACTGTACATGTACTCAATACTTGGTAGGGGCTCCTTTTGCTTTAATTACTGCCTCAATTCGGCGTGGCATGGAGGTGATCAGTTTGTGGCACTGCTGAGGTGGTATGGAAGCCCAGGTTTCTTTGACAGTGGCCTTCAGCTCATCTGCATTTTTTGGTCTCTTGTTTCTCATTTTCCTCTTGACAATACCCCATAGATTCTCTATGGGGTTCAGGTGTGGTGAGTTTGCTGGCCAGTCAAGCACAGCAACACCATGGTCATTTAACCAACTTTTGGTGCTTTTGACAGTGTGGGCAGGTGCCAAATCCTGCTGGAAAATGAAATCAGCATCTTCAAAAAGCTGGTCAGCAGAAAGAAGCATGAAGTGCTCCAAAATTTCTTGGTAAACGGGTGCAGTGACTTTGGATTTCAAAAAACACAATGGACCAACACCAGCAGATGACACTGCACCCCAAATCATCACAGACTGTGGAAACTGAACACTGAACTTCAAGCAACTTGGGCTATGAGCTTCTCCACCCTTCCTCCAGACTCTAGGACCTTGGTTTCCAAATGAAATACAAAACTTGCTCTCATCTGAAAAGAGGACTTTGGACCACTGGGCAACAGTCCAGTTCTTCTTCTCCTTAGCCCAGGTAAGATGCCTCTGACGTTGTCTGTGGTTCAGTAGTGGCTTATCAAGAGGAATACGACAACTGTAGCCAAATTCCTTGGCACGTCTGTGTGTGGTGGCTCTTGATGCCTTGACCCCAGCCTCAGTCCATTCCTTGTGAAGTTCACTCAAATTCTTGAATCGATTTTACTTGACAATCCTCATAAGGCTGCGGTTCTCTCGGTTGGTTGTGCATCTTTTTCTTCCACACTTTTTCCTTCCACTCAACTTTCTGTTAACATGCTTGGATACAGCACTCTGTGAACAGCCAGCTTCTTTGGCAATGAATGTTTGTGGCTTACCTAGTGAACCAAACTGAGAGACCATTTTGAAGGCTCAGGAAACCTTTGCAGGTGTTTTGAGTTGATTAGCTGATTGGCATGTCACCATATTCTAATTTGTTGAGATAGTGAATTGGTGGGTTTTTGTTAAATGTGAGCCAAAATCATCACAATTAAAAAAACCAAAGACTTAAACTACTTCAGTCTGTGTGCATTGAATTTATTTAATACACGAGTTTCACAATTTGAGTTGAATTACTGAAATAAATGAACTTTTCCATGACATTCTAATTTATTGAGATGCACCTGTATAGCTAATCACCTTCTCAGTGGCACACAGAGCCATTTTACTTTCAACTGTGATCAGCTGTGGTCATTTTGATTAGCTCAGCATGAAAAGAGCTTTCCTGGAGCATTTTGGCGTGCAACTGAAGAAAACAATCAACTATGGGTGGCAAGGCACTGTCAAAAGATCTCTGGGATAAAGTTGTGGACAGGCACAAGTCAGGAGATGGATATAAAAAAATTCAAAGGCCTACAGCCACTTGGAAGCAGTTGCCGGAATTTATGACAAAGAGTGGTCATTGTGTGCATGTGACAACAATATCACAAATTCTCCACAAATGTGGCTTGTATGGGAGGGTTGCAAAAAAAAAGCCACCCACGACTGAGCTTTGCTTAAACGCACCTTGAAGATTCTGAGGCCACATGGAAAAAGGTGTTATGGTCAGATGAATTATTTGTCCTCAACATGTCTGGCGGAAATCCAATACAGCTCACCATCCAAATAACGCCATTCCTACAGTAAAGCGTGAAGGTGGTAATATCCTATTATGGTGGTGTTTCTCTGTAGCAGGGACTGGAGCACTTGTCAGGATAGAAGGAAAATGGATGGGGCAAAATACCATCAAATTCTTGAGGAAAATCTGCTGCCCTCTGCCAGAAAGTTGTCAATGGGAAGAAGGTGTACCTTCCAACATGACAATGACCCAAAGCACACAGCAAAACCAACCACACAATGGTTGAAGGAGAAAAAGGTGAATGTCATTGCATGGCCTAGTCAGAGCCCAGACTTAGTGGGCAAATATTGCAAAGTCTAGATGTGCAAAGTTAGTAGAGACATATCCCAACAGACTAAAGGCAAGGGGTGATCCTTTTTCCAACTCAGTGATTCTGTTTTTTTTATTTTTTCTGACATGTTGGTGTTATATCTTTCACTTGGATGTTATAAGTTGCATTGAGTGAATACAGAGGGATAAAACAAAACCTGTGTCGTCTTCATTTCAGGCTGAGAAGCAATAAATGTGATTACTTTAAAGGGGGGTGATTCTTTTCTATACCCACTGTATCTATCTATCTATCTATCTATCTATCTATCTATCTATCTATCTATCTATCTATCTATCTATCTATCTATCTATCTAATCAACTCTATAATGATAGGCACTCTATCTTTCAGACTTGCTTCCTCAAGCCAACATCAAAGTTTGTTGTGACAAACTCTACCTATCTAGTTATGTTGGCTTGAGAAGGCCAACATACTGATCTGCTATTTAAGCTTTTTATTATTATTATTATTATTATTATTATTATTATTATTATTATTATTATTATTCTGAGACCAGAATTTCTAATTGCTACTCCTCCTAAACTTTAGTACTCTTGTCTTCGTATATTTGCGTGTTTTACTCTACAGCACTCGCTTCACTATGCATTGTTTTCATACACCCACCGGGTGGCGATGGCACCTTGTGCTTGGGCCCGTCATCGCTGCTTGCAGCTATATTTATTATTATTATTCTGAGACCAAAATTTCTAATTGCTACTCCTCCTAGAGCTTTCACGCTAGAGCCACCAAACTCGGGTCAGACCTTCAGCCTGTTCTGACTCGGGTTGCTATATCTTTTTGAAGCGATCGGAATTCCGGAATTCCGGTTCCGGAAGCTCAAATTGGCCGAAATTCCCATTGACTTGCATTAAAAATTTCTGACTGTTATAACTCCTTGAGCTTTCAAGTTAATTCCACCGAACTCAGCACAGTCCTTCAGGCTGATCAGACTGGCCATGTCTTATTTTTCCAAACTGACTCCAGGTATTCCCGATACAGACGATGAAAATTCCCAAAAACTCCCAATCACTTACATTGACGGAACGTTCAGAGCCTGGCTCCGACCTGTCAAAACTCACACACGCCCATGTGTACAACCCTGAAACCCCTCCTGTCTCTCGCACACTCTGTCAATGTACTTGTAACAGAGTCACTCACTTCATCTCTCTTTCTCTCTATCTATGTATCCAACTCTACAACTATTGGTGTTCTATCTATCTATCTATCTATCTATCTATCTATCTATCTATCTATCTATCTATCTATCTAACTAACACCCAGATTACTCTAGCAACTGTTAAATCATGCTGGCAATGTGCTAATAATGCTAGCAACTTGCTAAATCATGCTAGCAACATGCTAGCAATGTGCTAGATCATGCTAGCAATGTCCTAAAACATGCTAGCAATGTGCTAAATCATGCTAGCAACATGTTAACTCATGCTAGCAATGTGCTAAATCATGCTAGCAACATGCTAAAACATGCTAGCAACATGCTTACTCATGCTAGCAATGTGCTAAATCATGCTATCAACATGCTAGCAATATGCTAAATCATGCTAGCAATGTACTAAATCATGCTAGCAACATGCTAGCAATAAGCTAAATCATGCTAGCAATGTGCTAAATAATGCTAGCAATATGCTAATCATGCTAGCAACCAAACTGAAAACCTTCAAACTTCAAGCTTTTAAAACTTTTTTCAAACTTTCTGGTCTGGCAATCTCAAGCTAACTTCAAAGTTTGTCTTGTCAAACTTTACTATCTAGTTATTATTATTATTATTATGAGACCAAAATTTCTAATTGCTACTCCTCCTAGAGCTTTCAAGACCGATCGGAATTCCAGAATTCCGGTTCTGGAAGCTCAAAATGGCCGAAATTCCCATTGACTTGCATTAAAATTTTCTGACTGTTATAACTCCTTGAGCTTTCAAGTTAATTCCAGCAAACTCAGCACAGTCCTTCAGGCTGATCAGACTGGTCATGTCTTATTTTTCCAAACTGATCAGACTCCAGGTATTCCCTTTGCGGATGATGAAAATTCCCAAAAACTCCCATTCACTTACATTGATGGAACGTTCTGGCTCCAACTGTTAAAACTCACACACACCTGCGTGTACATGGTCTAAAGCCCCTCCTGTCTCACTCTCACTCTGTCAATTTACCTGTAACAGAGATTCTCACTTCATATCTCTCTCTCTCTCTCTCTCTCTCTCTCTCTCTCTCTCTCTCTCTCTCTCTCTCTCTATATATATATATATATATATATATATATATATATATATATATATATATATATATATATATATATATATATATATATACAGTATCTCACAAAAGTGAGTACACCCCTCACATTTTTGTAAATATTTTATTATATCATTTCATGGGACAACACTGAAGAAATGACACTTTTGCTACAATGTAAAGTAGTGAGTGTACAGCTTGTATAACAGTGTAAATTTGCTGTCCCCTCAAAGTAACTCAACACACAGCCATTAATGTCTAAACCGCAGGCAACAAAAGTGAGTATACCCCTAAGTGAAAATGTCCAAATTGGGCCCAATGTGTCAATATTTTGTGTGGCCACCATTATTTTCCAGCACTGCCTTAACCCTGTTGGGCATGGAGTTCACCAGAGCTACACAGGTTGCCACTGGAGTCCTCTTCCACTCCTCCATGACGACATCACAGAGCTGGTGGATGTTAGAGACCTTGCGCTTCCATTTGAGGATGCCCCACAGATGCTCAATAGGGTTTAGGAGACATGCTTGGCCAGTCCATCACCTCAGCTTCTTTAGCAAGGCAGTGGTCGTCTTGGAGGTGTGTTTGGGGTCGGTATCATGTTGGAATACTGCCCTGCGGCCCAGTTTCCGAAGGGAGGGGATCATGCTCTGCTTCAGTATGTCACAGTACATGTTGGCATTCATGGTTCCCTCAATGAACTGTAGCTCCCCAGTGCCGGCAGTACTCATGCAGCCCTAGACCATGACACTTCCACCACCATGCTTGACTGTAGGCAAGACACACTTGTCTTTGTACTCCTCACCTGGTTGCCACCACACACGCTTGACACCATCTGAACCAAATACGTTTATCTTGGTATCATCAGACCACAGAACATAGTTCCAGTAATCCATGTCCTTAGTCTGCTTGTCTTCAGCAAACTGCTTGCTGGCTTTCTTGTGTATCATCTTTAGAAGAGGCTTCCTTCTGGGATGACAGCCATGCAGACCAATTTGATGCAGTGTGCGGCATATGGTCTGAGCACTGGCAGGCTGACCCCCCACCCCTTCAACCTCTGCAGCAATGCTGGCAGCACTCATACGTCTATTCTGCAAAGCCAACCTCTGGATATGATGCTGAGCACGTGCACTCAACTTCTTTGGTCGACCATGGCGAGGCCTGTTCTGAGTGGAACCTGTCCTGTAAAACCGCTGTATGGTCTTGGCCACCGTGCTGCAGCTCAGTTTCAGGGTGTTGGCAATCTTCTTATAGCCTAGGCCATCTTTATGTAGAGCATCAATTCTTTTTTTCAGATCCTCAGAGAGTTCTTTGCCATGAGGTGCCATGTTGAACTTCCAGTGACCAGTATGAGAGAGTGTGAGAGCGATAACACCAAACTTAACACACCTGCTCCCCATTCATACCTGAGACCTTGTAACAGTAATGAGTCGCATGACACCGGGGAGGGAAAATAGCTAATTGGGCCCAATTTGGACATTTTCACTTAGGGGTGTACTCACTTTTGTTGCCAGCGGTTTAGACATTAATGGCTGTGTGTTGAGTTATTTTGAGGGGACGGCAAATTTACACTGTTATACAAGGTGTACACTCACTACTTTACATTGTAGCAAAGTGTCATTTCGTCAGTGTTGTCCCATGAAAAGATATAATAAAATATTTACAAAAATGTGAGGGGTGTACTCACTTTTGTGAGATACTATATATATATATATATATATATATATATATATATATATATATATATATATATATATATATATATATATATATATATATATATATATATATATATCCAACTTTACTACTATTGGTACTCCATCTATCTATCAACCTAGCAAACACCCAGATTACTGTAGCAATGTGCTAAATCATGCTAGCAACATGCTTAATCAGGCTAGCAACATGTGCTAAATCATGTTAGCAACACACTAAATCATGCTAGCAACATGCTGGCAATGTGCTAAATCATGCTAATCAGGCTAGCAATATGCTAATCAGGTTAGCAATGTGCTAAATCATGCTAGCAACATGCTAAATCATGCTAGCAGCATGCTATTTATCAATCCAACACTATCTATCTATCTATCTATCTATCTATCTATCTATCTATCCAACTCTACAAGTTTTGGCACCCTATCTATCTGTCTCTCTTTCTTTCTTAAAACTGCACATTACCTTCAAATTTCAAACTGATAACTAATTTAAACTTTCAGACTGGCTTTGTCAAGCCAACATCAAAGTTTGCCATGACAAGCTTTACCTATCTAGTTAAAAATGTAATTCTACTGTGGTTATCTAAGCTGTCAATAATATGAAATATTTATTTCACATATCCATAGTAATTTCAGTAAAGGGCTTTTAGGGGTTCCAAATATAAAGTGTCCAATAGAACCCTTTAAGGTTCTATGTAGAACTGTATCTTCTAAGAGTTTAGTTCATTCATTGTTCACTATTGTATTTATACTTATTTATATCTATTTGTAAGTTTATTTATATTCATTTTAGGCCTATTATTATTATTTTTTGTTTGCACATATTTATTTAATTTGTGTTGTAGTTGGTGCCTACTGTACAATATGTTTGAAAATAAATAGTCAAAAGAGTTTAAACTGTGGAATTGGCATTGTGGATATTCCAAGTGACTGAATGGACTGAATAGGAGCCACATGCATGGGCTGCTCAGATGATATTCCTGGGCTGAAAATCAGTTCCACTCCTGCCCTGGATCAGAATGAGACACAAAACAAGCTTTGATAAAGTGGAACTACATGAAAAGTTTTGCAGGGCATTTCATGGGGGTTGGCAAAGAAGCAAGAGGTCAAAGTACTCCAAGTTCTGCCTGATGCTCATTTTTTTTTGTCTACTCATTACATCTTCAGTAGCAATTTAGCTGAAATGGAAAATAACAGAATTATATTATTATAACACACCCCAGACGTTTCAGTAAGATGCTTGTGAAGAAATGCATATATTAAGTAAAAGAGTAGAGGAAAAATAGATTGGCACTTGAACAACTTTTAAGCATGGCTGGAGAGTCGCGAGCCGCGTGCGAGAAAAAAAGAAGGGGAAAAAATTTCATCCTATTTGCCTCCGCCCCGCCCATTATTTTGTCAGCCAGGCCGAATTCACTTGCGTGTCAAGCGAACCTGTGTGTGAGGGAGTGATAAAACAAATCTCTATGGCAACTTACGAGCCAATAGAAACACGGGAAGCTGTTTACAAGGGGGTGTAGCGTTGCTATAGTTGCTGGACAAGCCTCCTGCAGCAGGTATTCAATGGAAGAACCCCCCCCCCCCCCGAGGCACGCACGCAGGTTTCTCCGAGAGCCGCGCACGCATTTAGTCCCACTTGTACCGGAGACGCGGGAGCGAGCCGCGCGCATCAACGCTAACCACCCATTCTTTCAACTTCAGCCTCAACAGTTAACGTGACACGCCAGTTCTAACAAGGATTTAAACGACATATCAGGTGAGTTTGACAAAAGTTTTTTTTTTAATTAAGTAAGGATTATTGATATATTGATATTGATATTGATATTATATATATATATATATATATATATATATATATATATATATATATATATATATATATATATATATATATATATTTATTTATGGTCAATAATTTACTTTTATTTTTAATTTTAGACTGTGCTGTTAATTTCATCATAGGTGCAAGCAAAAAAAAAAAAAAAAAAAAAAAAAAAAAAAAAAAAAAAGCATTTCAAATAATGTAACCAATTTTTTAAATGCCTAGATAAATGTGTTAGGTCAGTGTGGTCGAAGGAAATACTTGTTGGAAGATTTTCCTTTTCTTCCTGTGACTGTTCGGGAAATTCTATGACCTTCAGTCAGCCATGTAATTTAGGGGAGCTTTGAGTGGCTTGATCATAGCCGACTCCATACCATTCTTCTTATTATTATTCTATTTTCTTCAAATTTTACAGAAAAATTCTTACAACCTCAGGCTTATACTTTTAACTGAGCTACTTTGATATGTTCCAGTTAATGTTTGCATCATGCATAATTAAAACTGGCTGTGGACTAGATGGGCATGTGAGTGTTTTGTGCGCAGGTCACCGTTGGAGAAGTGCATTGAAAGGTGACAGTGGGACATGCTGTCATTGAGCTGTACAGATTTGTGGCCCAAGGGCTCAGTGGGACTGGAGGAAAAAGAAGTCAGTCCTGCTACAAAGGACCTAATCGAAAGCAGCGGTTTCAACAACAGCAGTTCTGACAACCTGGATGACAGCCTGACCAGCCTGCAGTGGTTGCAAGAGTTCTCAATCCTTAGTGCCAGTGGAAGGCAACAAGTGATTTCTACTAGCCAACATCAGAGCAAACTCTTTGAGCAGCAGCTGGGTGGAGAAGCCCCTGCATCTCCTCTAGCAGGCGACCTTGCCTCCATTGGTATGCCACTGACCCCTGGTAAGCCCACAGCAACAGCAGTTCCTGCCCTGTGCACTCTGCCCAGCTTGGTTACACATGGACACTGCCCAGATGAGGTTGACTACAAAACAAACCCTCACATCAAACCACCATACTCATATGCTACCCTAATTTGCATGGCTATGCAGGCAAGCAAGAAAAGCAAAATCACACTCTCCTGTATCTATAAATGGATCACTGACAACTTCTGTTACTTCCGCCATGCTGACCCCTCCTGGCAGGTAAGTTATGCTAGTCTCCTAGAGTTGATGATAGTGACCACATTGTTTCCAATTTTAATTACCTCCTCAAAAAGATAAATAGGGCACATGTATCCACACACTTGACAGAACTAAATTTAAGCATGCTGCTGTAGTATACTACAGTGAGCGAGAAAGAGCAATTATAATAGCATCCATATCAGACCCATCATTTGTTGGATAGAAACAAACCTCTGCTGAGCACAATTACTGTCTTTCATATGAACTTAGGTCCCATTCAAATAAAGTGACATTGAAGCAAAGCATAGGTGCTGTGTAGCCTGATTCTATATAAAAAGAAAGAAATTCAGTCAGTTTAGTCATCAGATGTACTAATTAAATTTGTTGAGTTTTTTTTTTTTTTTTTTGAGAAATAAAAAAAAACACTTGTTAGTGAATGATTAATTAACCCTCTAGCTTTCTGAGGATTAGCCAGACATTTCCTCAGTTTTTAGCCACTCTAACCCAAAACATTAAGATATAATGTTTAACTAAGATCAAAGGGTCACTGCTTCATTTAAATATAGCTTTTTTTTTGTGGTAGTTTTTCAGTCTATGATGGTGTTGATTAAAATAGAGAATGACCAGATAACTATCCAACAGTGTGCCTTCTGCTTTGCTAAAGAGAAACATAATTAAGGAATATCCTGAATTTCACAAAGTGATTAATGAAAGTTGCTATTGTGGTTTTGTCTTCTCTCCAAATAAATTATTTCAGAATTCCATCCGCCACAATCTCTCACTGAATAAATGCTTCATAAAAGTTCCGAGGCAGAAGGATGAGCCTGGAAAGGGTGGTTTCTGGAAGATTGATCCGGAATATGCTGAACGTCTCCTGACTGGGGCTTATAAGAAGCGAAGGATGCCTCCAGTACAGATTAACCCAGCTCTTAAAAATCAACTCAGAATGATTTCACAGCCAGTTATGGCTGTGCCAACAAATGTCACAGGTTTTCTCCATGTTAGTCCTGAGTCACAGCAACTCTTAGAAGAATTTGAGGAAGTCACTGGACTTGACCAGAGCTGGGACCCTCGCCTAGCAGAAAACACTTCATCTGATTGCTGGAGCACAGTAAAAGGCCGCAAAAGAAAACAGCCATATGGCCACCGAGCTGGAGGTGCCAAAGCTCTGTGCCGTTCTAGCTCCCCACTGCTGGCCATGGAGGAACCAAAGGTTCTGGGATCTCTTAAGGGTAATTTTGACTGGGATGCTCTGCTAAATTCAGCCTTGAATGGGGATTTGAGCCTGAATGAGTGTGGTCCTCTAAGCCCAATACCACAAGATCAGAACCTCATGGTACATGGCATTCATGTTAACTCCCTGGAGGCCTCTGTCAGTACTACAGAGAGTAGCATGCTAATAGAAACACAAAAGGACCGTGATGTAGACTTTGACGAGGAGACATTTTTAGCCACAGAATTTTTACAGAGTCCTTGGAAAGAGGAAGAAGCAGGGAACCATCCTGATTTTCTTTGTATGTCTACTGTTAACATCAATCAACTCTTTGATCTGGGAGACTCACTCAGCGATGACACTGACAGTAAAATTTAATCTCTTCTCTGAAGAGTTCATCAGTATCTCTTGAGACAGATAATGTCTAACCAATACCATTGAAATATTATGAGGAGTGGACAGGTTTAGGGCTGTTTTATCCCAAAGAGTACAAACTTTGGTTCCATAGCATTTCCATTTTTATTTTGTATTTTTATCAATTGCATTGTTTGTTTTTTTTTTTGTTTGTTTGTTTTTTCATATTTGGGAAGTGATCTACCTAAAAGTAGATCAAAAACTGCCACAACAGTGGATTCTTGTAAAATCTAATTCTGCATGACTGGACTGTGAAACCAGAACTGAACAACAATGAAATTACAGAAAGAAACAGTGCATAAATTAATGGCAAAAATTAAATCCTCAGTTTTTTGTGTTTGTTTACAGTGTAGATGTTCATTTTAACTAATTGCAATTAAAATTAAGCAATAAATACTTATTTGTAGCATCTACAAATTACAAGAAGTTATAAAGATAATCATTTATTGCAATTGAGGTACCTGCTTGGAAGGAACAAAATAAAATATGCAAATAAACATATACCACAATGATAATACTAGCTATGCCTAGATATGAGGTTTCATATACTGAAACTGTTTTCATTCACATTACAACAGAAAAGGTGGCTGTAGTCTTTTCATGTCATATATTAACAATAAAATTGTACATAATATGTACATAATAATATGTATTAGAATGGCACCCTGAAATGTGATTAAGATAGGATAGTTTAATTACTTTATAATGTTTATAAGTGCCACACCCAGCTGTTTGTAATTCAACTTTTCTCTTTTTACATCTTAAAAAGTCTTTTGATTAAAAAATTTCTCATTAATGATTATCTTGCTGTATATTTTGAGTGTTATCATCACATGCTAATCTATTATTTTCACTGGTAAATCTATTTAATCTTTTTATATTAGCGTATACCTTCAGATATAGTATAACATTATAACATTTAATACATATTATTACATTATTAAATCTCTACAATACAGTACATTACACAGCAATGAGTTGGTCAAATCTTATTTCCTGAGTACGTTTTAATTCCATATTTTATAAAAATGTGCAACTCAGATACATATGCTTATGCCTAAAATGTTTAATGTGCAAAGTAAAATAACTGGCAAAAAATTGTATGAGGTGGTACTTTGCTTCACAAATATGCATTCTGGGTTAGAATGAAATTTTAATTAAATATTTTTATTCTACTTCATTGTATTATAATTCAATACCAATACAGCTTGACACTCTTAGTGAGAATAATTATATTGGCTTATGTTAAGCGTGTTCCAGTCAGTGTCATTTTGAAGGTGCATCTTTCTGCTGGCTTAGAGTATGGTGTATGAGTGTTTTGTGCTCAGACAAATTCTCGCATTCCCTGTAGTTCCAGGCCTTCATCCCATTAGTGGAGCCATGGGGGGACTGATGGGGATGAGTATTCCACTCCTTCATATATCATTGGCTGAACAGTGCATGGGCTACTTCCACAACTACCACCACAACTTGGTTAGTGAGTGAGCATGATTAGCTTAATGGATCTGCTTATGCATTCAATGCCATTTAGTACCTAATAAAATAGTATTTTGTCATAATTGAATGCCATAGTGTTAGTTGATGCATGTCCCTTAGTACATTGAAGGTGGCCCAAAATCATTCCTCCCTCTCCCTAGGATATTTAAAGACAACACAAAACTGAAATCAAAATGCATTTCATCTTTTGCTGTTGATAACTGGGGCAGACTGTGTTATGATTATTATTCATTTTATTATTAATGGTTAACTTTATTTTCCCTGCTAAATTAACACGTTGCAATGTTTAGTCTTACTGTCTCCATTAAGGATTATATTAACACTGTAAATGTTCATTTAACACTAATGTTTTAGCTGTTATATAAGAGTTTTTCCAGGTAGAATGCATCGTTGGTAATTATAATGTTGAGGCTTGGTTAAATGAGAGGCCAGAGTAACCTGATGCAAGCATTATTGTCCATCATTGCTGAAGGCTGCCCGTAAGGAGAGCTCCCTGTTGAAATGTTATCCATAGCACTTTTTCATCCAGTCCAGCAATATTTAGAACCAAACTGCATAGTACCTTTTTACACCATTTAAAAACATCTGGCTGAAAAAGGGAGAAAACCTTTAGACATTCTGTGCTGTGAATGTAATTCAGGAACATCAAATACATTGATAGGTAAGATTAAATGGCCAGGTGGCCAGACATTTTTTATGAGGGTCAAACACAACTTTGTATCAGAGCTAGTATCAAGCTGTGTTTTCAGGATAGATATTCCACTGTTGCCACCACAACTCCAATACTGTTCCTGAAGCTATTTACCAAAAGTGGAGGGCACAGAGCAACCGCTGGTTCAGGAATCATCTCCAAGCTCAACTTACCCCCTTTTTCCAGAAAAAAGGCTGAGAAGGGTGGAAAACTGAACAAGAGAAAGGTAGAAAAAAAAAATCTTTTTTTAGCACATGCCCCTCACATAAAGGCCTGTCTCCTGGGTAACTGTGGGTTCCATTGTCAGGAGGACTGGATGCAAAATGGGAGAGGGCCCATAACAGTTGCTGCAAAACACAGACAGAGAAAGGGTCTGGTGTTACCCAAGATTTATCACAGTGATTGTGCAAAGTTTTTAAATGACACTTATCTAGCTAAAGTGATCTGCTAAAACATCAAGGAGTGTGCATGAGTGAATTCATAGGACACAGGACAAACAAATTTCTTCTCTATTTAGATAAGATACTTTTCTCAATGGTATGATGGCAATGAAAAAATAATTATTGTCTTCTGACTGAAGGTCTGTGCTCCATAATCATTAAACTAAAGATGAAGTTTAATGCCCTGTTGATATAACTAGGCTCTTCTTTGTCAGGTATAGCATTTTGTTGCAGTTTACTACAAGTGCACTGTAGTAAACTGTAACAAAATGCTATACTATACTGTATACAAAATGCTATGTTGTAGAGATGAGGAAACAAATGGGGCATTCAGCCTGAACTCAAATTAGTAGGAAGAGGAGCACTGGGATTACACATGGTCTCACTGTAAAAGGATTCTTCATTGTGAATTTCTTCAAATTGTTACCAATTGTCACTTATGTTGCCAATAAGCAAAAATAGCCAAATATATTTAAGTAAAACTCAATGTCCTCACCTTACAGACACAGATGTATCTGAAAAGTAGATGTCAGCAGTTAGTCATTGTATGCAGAGTTTCTGGTGGTGGGTTTATGGTGTGTGTATTCTCTGAGCCAGTGCCTCTTTGTGAGTGAGACACTAGTATCAGGGTAATCTGACATCCATCACCAACTTAGTGGGCAATACACACAGTGAGCAAGTGCAGAGAGAACAATACCTAGTGAAACTGTGGGAGGCCTCTTATTCATTACACAAAGCTGTGACTCTCTTTTGTAGATGTTTGGGAAGCAGAGGGGGATGAGATGGCAAAAGATTGCCATGACAAAACTGTTTACCACCTTAGCCAGTTAAGAGGGATCATCATGTCTTGAGTGATAAACTGTAATTTTATGTCATTCTATTATTTATATTATACTCTTTATGGTAGTAAATGTGTTCTGTAATCTAAAAGTGAGGATATAATGCTGCCTGTGGTTTTAGGAGGAACAGGGCTACTTCTATCAGGTTCCTAAAATGTGAATAACTGTTTTTGAGAAGCAGGTGGTGCCATCTGTGAGCAAATAGCACCTGTAAGCACCTCATTTTCACGATAAGACCACACCTATAACCTAATCAGTAACAGCTAAACTGGACAAGGACCAGTTATTTAAAAAAAGAGAGAGAGACAATATACAGGTGCATCTCAATAAATTAGAATGTTGTGGAAAAGTTCATTTATTTCAGTAATTCAACTAAAATTGTGAAACTCGTGTATTAAATAAATTCAATGCACACAGACTGAGGTAGTTTAAGTCTTTGGTTCTTTTAATTGTGATGATTTTGGCTCATATTTAACAAAAACCCACCAATTCACTATCTCAACAAATTAGAATATGGTGACATGCCAATCAGCTAATCAACTCAAAACACCAAAGGTGAACCCTGCAAAGGTTTCCTAAGCCTTCACAATGGTCTCTCAGTTTGGTTCACTAGGTAAGCCACAAACATTTATTGCCAAAGAAGCTGGCTGTTCACAGAGTGCTGTATCCAAGCATGTTAACAGAAAGTTGAGTGGAAGGAAAATTTGTGGAAGAAAAAGATGCACAACCAACCGAGAGAACCGCAGCCTTATGAGGATTGTCAAGAAAAATCGATTCAAGAATTTGAGTGAACTTCACAAGGAATGGACTGAGGCTGGGGTCAAGGCATCAAGAGCCACCACACACAGACGTGTCAAGGAATTTGGCTACAGTTGTCGTATTCCTCTTGTTAAGCCACTCCTGAACCACAGACAACGTCAGAGGCGTCTTATCTGGGCTAAGGAGAAGAAGAACTGGACTGTTGCTCAGTGGTCCAAAGTCCTCTTTTCAGATGAGAGCTAGTTTTGTATTTCATTTGGAAACCAAGGTCCTAGAGTCTGGAGGAAGGGTGGAGAAGCTCATAGCCCAAGTTGCTTGAAGTCCAGTGTTAAGTTTCCATAGTCTGCAATGATTTGGGGTGCAATGTCATCTGCTGGTGTTGGTCCATTGTGTTTTTTGAAAACCAAAGTCACTGCACCCGTTTACCAAGAAATTTTGGAGCACTTCATGCTTCCTTCTGCTGACCAGCTTTTTGAAGATGCTGATTTCATTTTCCAGCAGGATTTGGCACCTGCCCACACTGCCAAAAGCACCAAAAGTTGGTTAAATGACCATGGTGTTGCTGTGCTTGACTGGCCAGCAAACTCACCACACCTGAACCCCATAGAGAATCTATGGGGTATTGTCAAGAGGAAAATGAGAAACAAGAGACCAAAAAATGCAGATGAGCTGAAGGCCACTGTCAAAGAAACCTGGGCTTCCATACCACCTCAGCAGTGCCACAAACTGATCACCTCCATGCCATGCCAAATTGAGGCAGTAATTAAAGCAAAAGGAGCCCCTACCAAGTATTGAGTACATGTACAGTAAATGAACATACTTTCCAGAAGGCCAACAATTCACTAAAAATGTTTTTTTTATTGGTCTTATGAAGTATTCTAATTTGTTGAGATAGTGAATTGGTGGGTTTTTGTTAAACGTGAGCCAAAATCATCACAATTAAAAGAACCAAAGACTTAAACTACTTCAGTCTGTGGCACTGAATTTATTTAATACGCGAGTTTCACAATTTGAGTTGAATTACTGAAATAAATGAACTTTTCCACAACATTCTAATTTATTGAGATGCACCTGTAAATGTTGATATGATCATATTTTCCTTAGGTCAAGAAAATGGTACAGTTATAAGGCCTCTGTGGACAGGTACAGCAGGCCTGAATGATTACACACAGTACATTTTTGAACCCTTTAGAATTTTAAATTTTATTCTGTATAAATATGACCTAAAATATATTCAAATTTTCACACAAGTTCTAAAAGTAAATAAAGAGAACCCAGTTAAACAAACTAGACAAAAATATTATACTTTATCACTTATTGATTGAGGAAAATATTACATATCTATGAGTGGCAAAAGTATGTGAACCTTTGCCCCCTTGTGCAGCAATAACTGCAATTAAACGTTTCCGGTAACTGTTGATCAGTCCTGCAAATTGGCTTGGGGGAATTTTAGCCCATTCCTCAGTACAGAACAGCTTCAACTCTGGGATGTTGGTGTGTTTCCTCACATGAACTGCTTGCCACAACATTTTTGTTGGATTAAGGTCAGGACTTTGACTTGGCCATTCCAAAACTATAACTTTATTCTTAACCATTCTTTGGTAGAACGACTTGTGTGCTAGGGTCGTTGTCTTGCTGCATGACCCACTTTCTCTTGAGATTCAGTTCACAGACAGATGTCCTGACATTTTCCTTTAGAGTTCAATGATATAATTCAGAATTCATTGTTCCATCAATGATGGCAAGCTGCCCTGGCCCAGATGCAGCAAAACAGGCCCAAACCATGATACTACCACCAGCATGTTTCACAGGTGGGATAAGGCTCTTATGCAGGAATGCAGTGTTTTCCTTCCTCCAAACACCAAAAATTCTATTTTGGTCTCATCAATCCACAAAATATTTTTCCAATAGCCTTCTGGCTTGCCCATGTGATCTTTAACAAACTGCAGAGGGGCAGCAATGTTCTTTTTGGAGAGCATTGTCTTTCTCCTTGCAACCCTGCCATGCACAGCATTGTTGTTCAGTGTTTTCCTGATGGTGGACTCATGAACATTAACATTAGCCAATGGGAGAGAGGCCTTTAGTTGCTTAGAAGTTACCCTGGGTTCCTTTGTGACCTCGTGAACTATTAAACGTCTTGCACTTGGAGTGATCTTTGTTAGTCAACCACTTCTGGGGAGGGCAACAATGGTCTTAAATTTCCTCCATTTGTACACAATCTGTCTGACTGTGGATTGGAGTCCAAACTCTTTAGAGATGGTTTTGTAACCTTTTCCAGCCTGATGATCATCAACAACTCTTTTTCTGAGGTCCTCAGAAATATCCTTTGTTCATGCCATGATACACTTCCACAAATATGTGTTGTGAAGATCAGACTTTAATAGATCCCTGCTCTTTAAATAAACTAGGGCACTCACTCACACTTGATTGTCATACCATGGATTGAAAACACCTTACTCTAATTTCAACTTCAAATTAACTGCTAATCCTAGAAGTTCACATACTTTTGCCACTCACAGATATGTAATATTGGATCATTTTCCTCAATAAATAAATGACAAAGTATAATATTTTTGTCTCAATTGTTTAATATACAGTATATCGAAAATTCTAAATGGTTCACAAAATTTCAAACACCACTGTACGATGGCACTGTTTTGGAGTGCAAGCAGTGCTCAGTCAGAGTTCTTTATCACATATGTTAGAACAGGAGCACACAACTAATTCCTGATCTCTGGACTTTTGGAAGAGAGGGCACAGGAGAATGTCCCTGACAGAGGGTGAGAATTACATAGAGATAAAGAAAAAGAAACACAACAAAGCCCATGGCAGCCAGGTTCAAGCTTTGCAATGTGTAATCCTTCTGGCCATGTCTCTACTTTGAATGGGCAAGTTCAGACCTGCTTAGCAATGCTTGGCAGGAGGCAAGCCAAACCCCTTGCAGTATGTCACTAGGCCTCAATAAAAAAGTTTTTAAAACGTATATAAAAGCTGCCAATATTAGGGCCTTTTTAGCACTTTATATAAAGGATATCTTCCAAAAAAACAAGCACTTAGACTTCTGCTGACTATAAAAGTTTAATTTAATTTCTTTATTTCTTTGTTTGTTTCCCAGCAGAGTGAATACTACGAAATGATGCTATTTTACATATCTTAGGCTCTTCTTTCAGTAGGTGAGCAGCTGGGGTAACAAAAACCCCACAAAAGGCCCAAACACTAGATCTAAAGTGGGACCCCCCTCATAGAGTAGCCCAGCCAGAGCTTTCTCTTCCTAATTCTAACATAGCGGTAGCCATTCTCAGGACTCTAACCCCAAGCACTGGACCTGCATGGTGCCTGGCCCTCCTGTTAAAGCACATGACTGTTTCAGAAGCATTATTATCCTGTGGTCATCAGAGCAAAGAATCAGAGCAGAAACAGTATGCAAATTGCTATGAATGTTTAAGATGCATATTCACTCTAAAAAGATCATTTTATTACATGATCACAATGGGATTTTGATTAAATAAAATGTCGATTGAATATTCCATGGATCCTAGGAGAGATTGTGACTTTGCTCCTACACTGCTCATACTGTCTAATCCTGAGAGTTTATATGCATGTGTGCATGTGCATTAGCATGCTGAGGGGTCACACTGAGGGGTCGTATGTTGGCATCTTAATTACTGTTATAGTTAATAGCTGAATTGGAGATCCATGAAAATGATTATGTTTATCAGCCTAACATCACTCTTGTTCCTTCTTATACAGCAAGAAGTAGAAGTGCCCAGTCTGTTTCTGTGGGGTGATCTTTAGCCTCATGCATGGGATCAGACAAACACTTATTAACTGAGAGGAATGCACACAAGTCAGACCTTAAAGGCTAGACACAGTAGAAAGAGAGAAAGAAAGGAGGGGTATATCCCCACCCCAGAACAATTTAGAAAAATATAATTATAATAAGGGTGGAATATTGGTACTTCACACTGAGCAGCGTGTTGTCCTACTCAACTGTGTATTATTCACTGTACTCCCTTTGTATTAGCAGATCCATGAACGCAACATTCATTCATTTTTGGTTTCAAAATTGAAAAACAAAATTAATTTACTAAATTACTAATTTACTATGTTTAAAACCCATTTTAGCTCAAAAATGCTAAATTCTTCAAATATGCCTCATTTATACTTTCTGGCCGTCTTATTTTTTTTTTAGTTATTTTGTTTTGTGGCATGCTCGCACAACCCGAGTATAATTTAACTAACTGAAAAAGGTGCATAATCCATCAGTGGCTTCATCAAAAATGTTGGCTTCGCTCCGAGAAGTTCATTATGTGCTTTTCAAAGGCAGCAAGAAGGGAGGATATGTAGCTCTAATACGCGCTGGCATGTTTGAGTAAATGTTTTATGTTCGTATATAATAATTGAATATTATTAAAACTAATGGTGGTATTGATATCCGTGAAAGACTGTCACCTCTATAGAATAAGGGCAGGGGAAAGTGAATATCCAGCAAATATCGAACCTAAAACTAATTTTATCGCAATGAAAAACCCGACTAATTTTCCTGGTGGACATGTCTCCCTTACTGTAACCCTCTTGCTGCCTTTGAAAAGCATGTAATGAACTTCTTGGAGAGAAGCCAACATGTTTGATGAAGCAACTGATGGATTATGCACGTTTTTCAGTTAGTTAAATTACACTCGGGTTATGCGAGCAGGCCACAAAACGAAATAAATCAAACTCAAAAAATAAGACGGAAAGAATGTATAAATGAGGCACCATAGTTTTAAAACAAAAAATTAATGAATGCGTTGTCATTAGTATTTTGTTTTTTAATTTTGAAACCAAACACGCATGACCAAGCTCTTTCGATGTCGGGTTTCATTTTAAAATCATGTAAAATGGGCCAGATAAGGTAGGCGCGTCAGAGCCCCTTACATTTTTACAGCCAATCACAATAACTGATATTGCATTGTTGCTACAGCACTAGTTGACATATAACAAGAGTTTTGATTGGTCTGAGGTTCTTACGGTGGGCAGGGCAGAGTGTTACATGAAGCATGTCAGAGAAATTGTATGGTAAGTGAGCATTTCATTCATCACTATTAAGGGTGATAAAGCAATTATAAGTAAGCTTACCAATGAAGCAAAATGTTTATGAACAATGTTTTGACAGGCTCTTTCAAATAAAAATGTTTAAATTTAAAAAGAAACTTTGATTTTCGTGAAAAAAGTCATTTTGTGTAGTGGCCCATGTTAGCTTGGGCCGCATACACACACACTCTTACACAGAAGTTACACAGAAATTGAGGGTGAAAAATAGGTTCATAGACCTAGATATGTATCCATACAAAATCTTAGTCTTTTTTTTTTTTAAATTGCATTGCAGACAGTATGGCAGCAGGACAGACAAATAAAGGAAAAAGAGAGAGAAGAGAAAGGGAAAGGAAGGAAGATGTCAGTACAACCAGTGGAGAAAGGACAGAATGAGGGGTGCCATTAATGAATACCAGGAGATAGGGCAGACACTAAATGTTCGCTTTTTAGCAAGGGCTTGGAACATTCCAAAGACCACTAGCTGTATTAGGTGCATTAGCTGCAAAGTTGCTGGCTCTGGCTATGCATCTGGGAGGAAGCAATACCTACCAGTGGAATTTGAGTAAGAACTGGCTAGGCTTATGAAGCTCTTCTCAAAAAGAGGCTTCCCCCTTACCAAAAGAGATGTCCAGGGAATTGCATTTAATTATGCAAAGACCAATAATATCAAAGGCTTCTCTGAAGTAAAAGGCACTGCTGGGTATTACTGGTTTTGAAATTTTTTGAAATGAAATCCAGACCTCAGCATCAGTACACCAGAGGCCCTTTCAGCAGCACAGCAAGAGCAGCAGGGCTGAACCCTGGTGTGGTAGGGAAGTGGTTTCAACAGTATGCAGACCTGCTGGAGGAACTTGCAATCAGAGATGTTCCATCACATCTTTGGAATTGCGATGAATCTGGCCAGTTTTACTTGTGTGATTGGGGAGGTGGGTAAGCCCTGTGTAGAGGTAACTGCTGGGGAGAAAGGAAAGACCATAACAGTCCTTGCAGCATTCAATGCAGCGGGAACATTTAGTCACACAATGGTTATTTTTAAAGGCAAGCGACTAGGTGTGAGTAGCTTTATGGCTGCCCAGAAAATGTTGCCGTTAGGTTCTCTGACAATGGCTGGATAAACAGTGACCTGTTCCTGGAGTGGGGTCAGATGTTTACAGAGCTGCTGCCAAGAGATGACCCAAGGCCCCATGTTCTCCTGTGGGATGGCCATAATTTAGTCCATGTCCATAATTTAGACTTCCTAAACATGATCAGTTTATTTTTGAATGCATTTTTCAATTAAATATTTGTTCAACTTTCTATTAAATGAAATATATGTACGGTGTTGTTGCTATGGCACACTAAGGACAATAGTGTCAATTTACTTATGATTTCAAATTACCTGTTTGTTCTTTTTTTATATTGGCCCATTTTAACTGAACAGCTGGCCCAGTTTGCCTGAATGTTGTGTCGTGGCTCAAGATTAACTCTCATAATTTAAAACAATTATACTTTGTCATATTTAAAAAAATATTATATTTAAGAGGCCCATGCTAATTTATACAAATATAATTAGATATCATGCATAGCTTATTTGATGGTATTATAAATCATTTACCAAAAAGTGGCCCATTTTAGCTGACTTCACCCTGTTTCACGTCTTGTGCTGGATAACGGTCTTTTTTTGCTGAAGATCATGTAGAATTTCGTGCTTTTCCCCCTCGAAGAGGACTTCAGAAATTCACTGTGGTTAAGCAGCCGCTCTTCCCGAAACCACGGTTATTAGCTGCACGTAAATTTTAGGGGCGCGGGTTTTAGACACTTAGCGGTAATAGCGTCGAAAGCGGAAAACGAGCCTCCGCGAGCTCCTACACAACCAAAGGAGCTCCACTTTCTACAAAACGATCATTTAAAATAAATAAGTAACAAAACAAACACACAACAATTCACAGTATCTACGGGTATACAAGCTAACGTTTTTATATTTACAATCTGAAATGAGCATTCTGTAGGGGGGAGCGGGGCACGTTCTAACAGACTTTCCCCCTATCCCAAATGGCGCACTTCATGTGGACTTGAGTTCTCGTGGCCTTCAGTTGCGCGCGCGCGCGAAGTCTACGAGTCCGTAGTGTGTCCCATTTGTGATTTTAGAGCTTTTGGGGGTTCTCGCGAGCGCCCCGTTTGCGCCCTCGATGCGGTCTTCATCCACAAAAACATGCTGGGCAGAAGCCCCCCTAAAAAGGGCCTAGTGACGCCCATGAGAAAGATGTTGCCGGTTGTTGTTGTTTTCACTGTGGTGCTAGCCAGATGGCTTGCTAAAGGATATTCTGAAAGTAGTACTAAACCATAAATACAAAACAGCATCGTTTTTTATCAGATAACCATTGACAATGGTCATAGCCTGAAGTTATATTCCATTTACATTCAACTTGGTTGCTAGGACATGCATGTTGAGAAATTTGTGTGACTAATTAGCATAATTAACTAATCAAGTAAAATAAAGAAGGAATCATATGCTATGATGATGCCTTTTCAGTCACTAGATCTCAGCCACATATTTTAAAGTACAGAGGCAAGACACAAGGATGACTCTGGGGGCAGATTCAAGATTGTGTATATTTTATAAAATAATAAATAATAACAATTGAACAGATGGAATTTTGTGTGTGTGTGTGTGTGTGTGTGTGTGTGTGTGTTCATCAGCTGCCACATGGACAGAACTTCTGTGTTCACTGACTCCTGAGAGAGAGAAATGAATGAAATAAGGAACATTTACTTGAACATGTTCAACTCTGTAATTTAAAATGTCATATTTAAAAGAGCTTAGTGACCACAGAGCACACGTGTATACACACACACACACAAACACACACACACACACTATATATATATATATATATATATATATATATATATATATATATATATATATATATATATATATATATATATCAATCTTCATGCCAATTAATGTTCATATTACTGTTATTATGTACTGTTCAAATATTTGGAAAAAGTGTATTTTGATGCTTTGGGAACACTGTTTCTTGAAACGTTCATGCCAATAAAGCCCCTCTGAATTGAGAAAAAAAAATTGAATAGAGAAGAGAAGCAAGAAATCCGAATAGAAATAACATTATTGACATGACCCTCAAATATTTAAAACCCAGATTGTAAAGTATGTAGCAGCACTACCTACCAAATTAATGTTCTCCATTCTTTCTTCAATTGTTTGTGTATCTCTCTATTAAATTCCTCCACTTCACTGAAATAATAAATGGAGAACATAATCACTGCTGGGTTAACAGAAATACTCTTAATGCTTAAAAAAAAGGATACATTGGACATTGTGTAAAAAAATGACAATTTCTACTCTTACCTGTGATGATCATCAGGACCAGAGAAGAAGACCTGCTCAGCCTCCTGCAAAGCCACATTCTGCAGCACAGCCAGGCCATATATGATGTCCTATCAAAAGAAAATGGTTAATTTAAATATACATGGGTCTGTACACAAGCAGCATACAAGCAACATACAGTATAGTATACAGTAGGGTTTGAAAGTGCAGGAGCAGGAACATGCACAAATAAATCATATTGTTAGGCATACCTCTGGAAATAGACCACAGATGAACTGCACTTCATCCGTGCTTCAGATAAGCAAAAAGGGTGTCCTGTTGTTCTTCACTGTCGAGGTAGACAGGCATCCAGGAAGAACAACATAACTAGACATAAATTAGGCCTAAGCCTAGTACTTGACCAACAGATTTAAAAAAAAAAAATCTTCTGTCATACTACTGCCTACATTGCCTAAACCTGTGTCCTTGAAATCACTTCATATAGACTATACAGTACATGACAACAATAACAGTCAATTATTATGCATGCCTTTCTGTTATTTCTGACTATTAAAAATATCAAATGTCTCATTGAACATTACAAAAACAATGTCAAAATTAAGAGACTAATAAGAGATTATTTTAACTTGGTAAAACATTAAAATGGTAAAACAATGAGCATTAAACAAGCTTTCAAAATGAAGACAGTAGCGTTTAATGTAGCTGACAGACAGGTCATATCGACATGCTTTTAAAATATTTTTAAGTTTAATGTGCTGGCTGGAATTTATTATCTTAATCATTAAGTCCAGTCGCACTACAGTTTCATTAAACGAATATGCTAACAGTTCGTTTTGCAGCATTAGAAGCTAATATATGATGGTTTCTATATAGTGCATTTAAGACTATAGTTAGCAACTCTCGGTCATTTTGCTGTCCAATTCATCAATGCATCACAACTGTTTTTATTGTTAAAGAAATAAAAATTGAGTCACATTTGGTACTCACACCCGGATTGTTCATCTTCTGTTACCAGAAAAAAATGTGGTCACTGGTCCTCCAATTCGGTAGGTGGCGTTGTCACCTAGGGAAACATTGAAATGAATGGGGTTCAGTGCTGGAACTATTCAGCGTTTGGAGCTATCGGTTACCTCACAACACGCGTCACTTCCGCATTCTCCAATTCCTACAGAAGTCTATGGGAGTGTTGCAACTCTCTTTTTCAGTGGCTCTGGTTTTAGCTAACATAACAGAGAAGAGGATTTTTAAGTGCACATTTTTATTTTTATAATCAACAATGATTTACAATGTAATTGAACTGTAGCTCAAGCTTTTAGTCATATTTCATTATATAATTTGAAGATTAAAAACGTGAAATTATAGTCAATTAAAATGGAATGGAACTTCAGGCTATGACCATTGCCAATGGTTATCTGATAAAAACGATGCTGTTTTTGTATTTATGGTTCATTACTACTTTCAGAATATCCTTTAGCAAGCCATCTGGCTAGCACCACAGTGAAAACAACAACACCCGGCAACATCTTCCTCTTTCCGGCGTCACGATGTCGAATCCGTCGTGGATGCACTCAACATGTGATTTCTCTTAACTGTTATTGTAAGTAAAATTGGAATCTAGCTACAAGAGGTCACAATGCAGTGCACTTTTTGTGCCGGTCCCAAGCCCGGATAAATAGAGAGGGTTGTGTCAGGAAGGGCATCCGACGTAAAACTTTTGCCAAATTCAATATGCGAATCACTAACATGACTTCCATACCGGATCGGTCGGGGCCCGGGTTAACAACGACCGCCATCGGTGCCGTTGACCTACAGGGCACTGGTGGAAATTGGGCTACTGTTGGTCGAAGAAGGAGAGGAGGAAGGTGTGTTAGAGGAGGAAGGCGTGTCCGTAGGCAGAGAGAGAAGAGGAAAGGCAGGAGTATAGGACTGAAAGTAGGGACTTTGAATGTTGGTACGATGACAGGTAAAGGCAGAGAGCTGGTAGATATGATGCAGAGGAGGAAAGTCGACATTCTGTGTGTCCAGGAGACCAGGTGGAAAGGGAGCAAGGCTAGAAGCATTGGAGCAGGGTTTAAACTGTTTTATCATGGTGTGGACAGGAAGAGAAATGGAGTAGGAGTGATCCTGAAGGAGGAGTTTGTAAAGAATGTTCTGGAGGTAAAGAGAGTGTCAGATAGGTTGATGAGTCTGAAGCTGGAAATTGAAGGTGTGATGTTGAATGTTGTTAGTGCTTACGCTCCACAAGTAGGTTGTGAGGAGAAAGACAGATTCTGGAGCGAGCTTGAGGAAGTGATGCAGAGTGTTCCCAGAGGTGAGAGAGTGGTGATAGGGGCAGACTTTAATGGACATGTTGGTGAAGGGAATAGTGGGGATGAGGAAGTGATGGGCAGGTTTGGTCTTCAGGTAAGGAACCCAGAAGGACAGAGGTTGGTAGACTTTGCTAAAAGTATGGAGATGGCTGTGGTGAACACGTACTTTCAGAAGAGGCAGGAACACAGGGTGACATATAAGAGTGGTGGCAGGAGCACACAGGTGGACTATATCTTATGTAGACACTGTAATCTGATGGAGATTAGCGATTGCAAAGTAGTGGTAGGAGAGAGTGTAGCTAGACAGCATAGGATGGTGGTGGGTAAGATGACTCTGGTGGTGAGAAAGATGAAGAGAGCAAAGGCAGAGCAGAAGACAAAATGGTGGAAGTTGGAAAAGGAAGAGTGCTGTGCGGTTTTCAGGGAGGAGTTGAGACAGTCTTTAGGTGGTCAGGAGGTGCTTCCAGATGACTGGACTACTACAGCCAAAGTGATCAGGGAGACAGGTAGGAAGGTGCTAGGTGTGTCATCTGGAATGAGGAAAGAAGACAAGGAGACTTGGTGGTGGAATGAGGAAGTTCAGGAGAGTATCCAGAAGAAGAGGTTAGCTAGGAAGAAGTGGGACAGTGAGAGGACGGAGGAAAGTAGACAGGAATATAGGGAGATGCAGCGTGAGGTTAAGATAGAGGTGGCAAAGGCTAAACAGAAAGCTTATGAGGACATGTATGCAAGGTTAGATAGTAAGGAAGTTTCATGCCAAGAAAGAGCACTACAGATGCAATATTTGCTTTGAGAATGTTGATGGAGAAGTACAGAGAGGGTCAGAAAGAGCTGCATTGTGTCTTTGTAGATTTAGAGAAAGCGTATGACAGGGTGCCAAGAGAGGAGCTGTGGTATTGTATGAGGAGCTCTGGAGTGGCAGAGAAGTATGTTAGAGTGGTGCAGGATATGTATGAGAGCAGTAGGACAATGGTAAGGTGTGCGTTAGGTGTGACAGAGGAGTTCACGGTGAAGGTGGGACTGCATCAAGGATTGGCTCTGAGCCCCTTCTTGTTCGCGGTGGTGATGGACAGGCTGACAGATGAGGTCAGACAGGTATCTCCATGGACTGTGATGTTTGCGGATGACATCGTGATCTGTAGTGAGAGCAGGGAGCAGGTGGAGGAAACTCTAGAGAGGTGGAGGTTTGCTCTGGAGAGAAGAGGAATGAAGGTTAGTCGCAGCAAGACAGAATACATGTGTGTGAATGAGAGGGATCCAAGTGGAACAGTGAGGTTACAGGGAGAAGAGATAAAGAAGGTGCAGGATTTTAAGTACTTAGGGTCAACAGTCCAGAGCAACGGGGAGTGTGGAAAAGAGGTGAAGAAGCGTGTGCAGGCAGGTTGGAATGGGTGGAGAAAAGTGTCAGATCTGTTGTGTGATAAAAGAGTACCAGCAAGAATGAAAGGAAAGGTGTACAGGACAGTAGTGAGACCAGCGATGTTGTATGGTTTGGAGACAGTTGCACTGAGGAAAAGACAGGAGGAAGAGTTAGAGGTAGCAGAGCTGAAGATGTTGAGGTTCTCTTTGGGAGTGACGAGGATGGATAGGATCAGGAATGAGTACATCAGGGGGACAGCACATGTGAGATGTTTTGGAGACAAAGTTAGAGAGGCCAGGTTGAGATGGTTTGGACATGTTCAGAGGAGGGAGAGTGAATATATCTGTAAAAGGATGCTGAGGTTAGAGCTGCCAGGCAGGAGGCCGAGAGGAAGACCAAAGAGGAGGTTTATGGATGTAGTGAAGGAGGACATGAAGGTAGTCGGTCTGAGAGAAGAGGATGCAGGGGATAGGGCTAGATGGAGGCAGATGATTCGCTGTGGCGACCCCTGAAGGGAACAGCCAAAAGGAAAAGAAGAAGTCATTGTAAATAAAATTGGACCAGTGTTCCCAGTTGTTTAAATGTTTCGATGTGAAATTTCAATTTTAAATTGTTCATTTGTTTTTGTCATGACACTACAAGACACTGCATTTTATTGTTGGTTACAAACAAAAGTCTCAAATAATACAGATTAAATGTGAAAACCCTTAATTTGATTAGAAAAGAAGATTCATATTTACAAACTTTGTGCCTTGCAGTGTTGTGTTGATACCAACATGTTTAGCTGTTTTTGTTCTTAGTTGAAATAAAGATTACTGATTCATTTAAATTAAATAATTTCACTTCAGGGAAAAAACACACCCCTGATGATACTCATTGAAACTGTAGACATTTGTACTATCTAAAAAGGTAACAGGTCTTTTCATTTTTGTTGCAGTGAAGATTTCTTAAAAGTCATAATGGTGTTTAAATGTGTGGAGAATTTATCTTTTAACTGCACTGGAGACACAAGTGTGAAAATTTAAAAATTGGACTGGATTGCTCTGGCATGCCTTTTTGTCATCATTAGGTTCCAAACAAAGACCTGGAGTGCAGTTTTGATACTGAATTCTATTTGAAATAGTTTTGAGTTGAAAAAAATATATAAAGTAACAAGTCTATGTTTGTCACTTGTAAATGGATTTAAAATCATTTAAGGATAATGTGGTGACTAAAACATTGTTTTGCTAATTGAATTTTTTTCCTCCACGAAACAGAAAAATAGAAATTGGCTGAACAAAAGTATTGTGGTTGCAGTTGCTGGGACAAGAATATCTTTATTGGCTAAATAGGATAATCAGCATTCCATGAACAAACAAATCCAATTTGGCTAAACAAAGTATTATTAGTGAGAAAAATTATAAAGACAATTGTTGTGCCAACTCAAAAATCTTACTGCATCATGTTCCCTTGACTTTTTAAGTTTTCTCAACTATTTCTGTTTTTACACTGTGTCAAATTTAAGTATAAATTCATTCTACCAAAGGATGATCAGTTTTTAAAGCTTCCATTGCTTGAAGACATGATTTGGAGTCCGTGAAAATGATAAAATTCTTTTGTTGTGTTTTCCAATATATTCCAAAGTTAGAAGTAAAGCACGTGCTTCGGCTGTGAAAATTGAGCATTGTTTTGGAATGCGGATTCCGTAATGATGTTGTCCGGTCACCATTGCTGCAGTTACACCGTTTTCCACTTTTGAACCATCTGTAAATATAGGTAAGTGAAAAGGGAAATGGCTTCTAATGTCTAAATATTGCTGTCTATATACATTTGGGTGAGTCATTCCTTTCTTCTGACGAGTCAAATCCATGTTGATAATAGGTTTCCTCAGTGTCCAGGAAAAAGACTGAAGTGCATCTGTATTAAAATGTCCAAGTTTATATTTAAGTTTTCTAAATGTTTTTTAATGTGAATACCAAAAGGTCTGATGCTTTAAGATTTGCTCTCATACAAATGAATGTATTGGGGATGAAAGACTGTAGAATAGGCTGGGTTATTGGGGGCCAAGCACCGAAGGTGCATAGGCACTATTGTTTTCGTTAGTGTTTCTTCTTCTTCCACTCTTGAGTCTATGGCAGCCCATGTAACCGCTTGTGGGAAAGTTATGAAATTTGGCACACAGATAGAAGACAGTCTTAACATTATCCAGAGCAATTTTGGAGTGTCTATCTCAAACTCTCTAGCACCACCAACAGCTCAAACTTGCACTCAGGTTTCTGCTAATAACTTTTGAACTAGAAGGGATAGAAACAAGATTCTTATTTTCCTCTGATTCCTTAGCTTAAAGCGATTCGATTCTCTATGACATCATTTTCTGTCATGAAAATCTTCCGCCATTTTGAATTTGAATCTCCAAAACAGTTTGGCATATTAAGATGAAACTTGGTTCCTGTCATCACAAGCATGACCTGAGGGTACCTGCACAGTTTCAGCACAGCTTCGATAGCCTTTTTACATTGCTCATTAAACCACGGATTATCCTTACAGTGTGATTTGGTTGATGTCTTTGGAATTATTTAATCAGCAATAGCAATTAATTGATCAGTAAAGCATTTTATAGGGTCCTATTTGTCTTGAGATGTTGAAATAAGTCTCTCACTGCACATGGTTTGAAAGGAAGACAAATTTGCTTTCTTAAGCTGCCATCTTGAGGGTCTTTATTGGACATTTGTTTTTGTAAAGGAAATAATAAGGGGAAAGTGGTCACGCCCACATAGGTCATCCCAGACCTGCCATGAGCAGTCTAAACTCCCAACACTGCATATGGTCAAATCAAATCTCGAATAAGTGCCATGACCTGGATGAAGATAAGTTTTAGTCCCATCATTTAGTAAACACAAATCATTGTTGTTTATGAAATCTTCCATTCTCTTTCCTTTGACATCGCAGCGGTCTTCTCCCCATAAAGGATTATGGCCGTGAGAATGAATGGAGTTGGCAATTGAGCAACAAGTTTATCCAGTTCTTGTTGTGTAATAATTTTGTTGTAAGGTATATAGATAGAGCAGTGTAATAACTTTATGAAGTAGGGCTGCAACTATTGATTATTTTTGCAATTGATTAATCTATTGATTTTTTTTTTTGATTAGTCGGTTAATCCTTTAAAACTGTAAATTCTGCCATTGATATGTGAACATTTTATTAAAATATTTTCTCAATTAAAAATTTCCAACATAAAAAGATAAAGTGCCAAGAAAAATATAACAAATCACATAAACAAGTCCAACATAAATTCAGCCCAACTTAAATAGTGAAAAAAACGGCATCATTCACTTTAAACAATAAAATAGGCATATATTAGTAATCGAAATTTAATAAACAAATAAATAAATAAAAAATTTAAAAACCTGAATAAGCATCAATTTCGTAACTTTTCCGAAGAAAGGGTTAAAAGGATCAACAATGGTCAACAGAAGAGTTCAGCTAGAATGATAGTGGAGGAATGTAAGCATGTCTACATGCTCTGCAGCCAGGCTTGCTCTTTTCTTAGTCACAATGTTTTCTGCAGCTGAAAAGAGGCGTTCAGATGGGGTTGATGTTGCAGGAACAGACAAGTATGTCTTTGCCATGGTGGCCAAGGTAGGAAACCTTGCTTCATGTGCAACCAGATGTGTTCCACCAGGTGAGTGGATTCTCATCCTTTCGGATAGGTGGCTCTCCAAAATACATCAGTACCTCATTCCTCACCATTTCACTTTTAGTTTCATCATCATCTTTATCATGTCCATTGTCTTCCTCAATGTTGCTGGGCTCATCTGAATCTGAACCAAGCAGTGTCCAGCAGAGACACTGGCCTCCTCTCTGAAGCCAGTGGTATGGTATTGGCATCTTCCTGTTCCACATGAGGTTGTTGCGTTTCCTCTCTCTCACTTTTTTTTGTTGCACTGCAAGAGCTTGAATTTTGACTTGCACTTTTAGGCTCTCTTCTGCTGGCAGAAACTTCCGTTTTCAAAATCATGGGTCAAGAACAGCAGCAATAATACATACATCATCTCTAAATGTGGTCTCCGTCATCCATCTTGAAGCAGTCTCCTCTGCTGCAGCAGCTTGTTGTGGTCTCAAATGATATGCTCTATGTGGACTTTTGGATGCCCTTCACCAGTGGAGGTAGAGCAGAATTAGTGACATAAGCCTGTGCACTCAGGAAGACAGTAGCACACTCAAGGGGCTTTGGGGCTTGTTCCAGTTCTTCAAGTAGGCTGCACTGATCACTCTTCAGATCCAGGTAGCGCTTCCCTCGCTATGTGACATCAGGGTCTGAAAGGGTGAGTGTCACGGGCCACCTCTGTTCCAGCAGTTGACTGATCATGTAAATGAACTGTTCCATCTTACTGATACATCTTGTATTAGATTATGCTGAGGAGTACCCATTTGTTGCTGCTTTGCTTTGAGCTTGGTGCTGGCCAGCTCACTCTTTTTGAAATGTTCTACAAGGTATCTTGCAGCACTGAGTGCCTTGTTGATTTGGGCATCCTTTAGAGCATGGTTCACTGTAGTGTATGGCCAGCACACCTGAGAGAAGTAACCCCATGCCCCTCTTCCAGGATTCTTAAATCAGCAACAGCATTAGCAGCGTTGTCATGTACAACAACCAACACTTTAGTCATGGATATACCAAATTTCTCAGCTGCTTTTTCCACCCAAGCAGCAATATTTTCAGCTGTATGACCCTCTTCAAGTGGCACTGTGGACAGGTTATATGAAATCAGCTCCCAGTCTTCATTAATAAAATGGCAGGTGACACCTAAGTATGCCTCAGTGGCAATACTTGTCTATGCATCTGTGGTGAGAATGATTTTTGTTTTGATCTCTTTGAGTGAAGCTTTCACTCTCTCAAGAGTCTCCTCATATTTCCTCTCCATCAGCTTAGTGAAGTGGGGCCTGGAGGGTTTGGACAAAATGTGTTGACCGTCTCACGGAAGCCCTGACCGTCCACAATACAAAGGGGTCTCATATCCTTGACAATCATGGTGAGAATGCTATCAGTAAGCCCAGCGGCCATGTGGGGGGTGCATACAGTGGCATCCTTTTTTATAAAAAAAAAAAAAAAGTCTGACACACAGCTTTGCCACTTCCTGAGAACCAAAACAACATAAAACATAACATATATCAGTGACATATTTATACATGAAATTTATGTATGAACTTTTAACTAATGATAACTATTATCACCAAAAGTTAAGATTTATGCAGTGTAGGCCTTATTAGGAAAGGTGTTTACTACGGCTGCGTTCACAATTACTGTTTGAGACTGACAACAGCAATTGCTTACAGGTGCGAGTCCTGAAATGTTTTGTCCATTCAGCAGATTAAAGTAGCTGCTTGAACACATCTGTATGAACAAACAGCTGAAGTCACAACAGTATTCTAACCATAGAGACAGCATCAAAGATTAAATGAAATAAGCAACGTTTTTCAGATAGGTCTAACAGGAAAAAATACAACAAAAATTTTACTAAAGCAATCAAAGGTAAAAAGTAAAACAACGTTTTCAATACACTAGTTAAATATACAATTATTCTTATTAAAGCTAAAGTTAGAGCAGTGAATTATTTTCTCTCTTTCTTCTGTTATGTAATAACAGACCGCAACAGGTTTATTATGCTGCTGTGACGTAAATAAATGCACAGCAAGAATACCTGACAAGACTAGCATCTGACATATTTGTGCACATATCTGCGAAAGACTAGTTAGTTTGGTACTCCACACTGCCAGCTGGCTTTCTGTGCATGTGGGCACATAAAGCCTGTCGGCTTTCAGCGTGCGAATAACGGATTGACTTCTTTTTCACTGTTTATTGAGATTTTAATAGCTCTTTAATATGAAGCATGCCCCACTCTTTATTTACTGTTTCAACATACTGCCCAGCCCTAGTTTTAACATTTTTATGAGGACATAAAAGGTCAATCTCCACAAATGATCAATGAAAATTAAATTGTGGACCCTGTTCAAGATAAATGATACAAAATTGTTAGCTCGCCCACCCTTAAGTTCATCCATCAGATATTTTAATATTTTTTAATAACCAGCCACTACTTTATGTTTTGTAACCGAGTGCAGAGAGTTTTCTTCAGCCGAGAGTCCTTGCAGTTCATACACACGGCAGCTTGTAAAAAACAGAATGCTGTATGAACGCAACCGTATTAAGCACAAAATATGGCCTGTATGTATAATAATAATAATAATAATAATAATAATAATTCATTACATTTATATAGCGCTTTTCTAGACACTCAAAGCGCTTTACATAGTATGGGGGGAATATCTCCTCAAACACCACCAGTGTGTAGCATCCACCTGGATGATGCGACGGCAGCCATAGTGTGCCAGAACGCCCACCACACACCAGCTATTGGTGGAGAGGAGAAGAGAGTGATGTAGCCAATTCAGGGATGGAGATTATTAGGGGGCCATGATAGATAAGGGCCAATGGCGGAGGTGTCCTGGGATTTTTAATGACCACAGAGAGTCAGGACCTCCGCTTAACGTCTCATCCGAAAGACACTGCTCTTTTTACAGAATAGTGTCCCCATCACTATTCTGGGGCATTAGGACCCACACAGACTACAGGGAGTCTGGACCTACACTAGGACCGGGGGAGGCTGCTATACACGCTACACACCTATTTGTCTGCACGTTTTTCGTTTGACAGACACACATCCAGCGGCTTACCGTGGGTACCTCCCGTCGGCGGACCTCCATACAAAAAGCACATTTACATGCACATTAAAAGTATGATTTCAATCGAACTAAAGCAATAATTCAACTTTTTAAAATGTCATGTTAACACTTTAGTCCGACTGACATCGAACTTCCGAAATCGGAAGCTTGTAGCTTGTAGCTCGACTTCGTCCAGCATGTATACATTTTAATCCAGTGAGAAATGAAGATTTTACTAGTTCAAACAAGCAAATAAAAACTAAAACTGATTAATCAACTATTAAGCCTTGAATTATTGTAAATACAACCCCAATTCTGAGTTGGGACAGTATGGAAAATGCTAATAAAAACAAAGAGGAGTGATTTGTAAATGTACTTTGACTTGTATCTAAACAAAAAATGTATAAAGACAAGGTATTTGATGTTTTACCTAATGAACTGCATAGTTTTTTGAAGATAAACATTTATTTTGAAATTGATGCGTGCAACACGTTCCAAAAAGTTTGCAATTTAGGACTAATAGCGATGTGACAAGTTGAAATAAGAAGGTGACGTGAAACAGGTGAGACAATCATCTAATCATAGCATATAAGGAGCCTCCAAAAAGGCCTAGTCCTTCAAGAACAAGGATGGGTCGAGGCTCGCCAATCTGTGAGCAGATGCATCAGCAAATAATCTAACACTTTGAGAACAACATTCTCCACAGACAAATCGATAGGATTTTGGGCATTTCACCTTCTACAGTGCACAATATAATTAAAAGATTCAAGGAATCCGGTCAAATCTCGGTAAAGGGCAAGGCCAAAAACCACTTCTGAATGCGAGTGATCGCCGATCCCTCAGACGTCACTGTCTTAAAAACCCATCATGAGTCTTTTCCTGACATGGGCTCGGAATACTTTGGTAAACCTTTGTCAGTCAACACCATTCGCCGCTGCATCCATACATGCAAGTTAAGGCTTTACTATGCAAAGCAGAAGCCATACATCAATACTGTCCATAAGCGCCGCCGACTTCTCTGGGCTCGGTCTCACCTGAGATGGGCAGTAACACAGTGGAATCATGTCTTGTGGTCTGACGAGTCAACATTTCAAATAGTTTTTGGACAAAACAGCCATCGTGTTCTCCGGGCCAAAGAGGAAAAGGACCATCCAAGCTGTTATCAGTGTCGGGTCCAAAAGCCAGCGTCTGTCATGGTATGGGGGTGTGTCAGTGCCCATGGCATGGGTAACTTGCACATCTGTGAGGGCACCATTAATGCAGAAAGATATGTACACATTTTGGAGCAACATATGCTGCTATCCAGAGGAGGAAAACGCCAAACCACATTCTGCCCGGATGGTTGCATAAGCAGAGAGTGCGGGTGCTAGCATGGCCTGCCTGCAGTCCTGACCTGTCTCTGATTGGGAATGTGTGGTGCATTATGAAGTGCAAAATAAGGCAACAAAGACAACATTTGTGCAGCTGAAGAAATGCATAATGGATGAATGGGGGAAAATTCCTTAACCAACTGGTGTCTTCAGTGCCCAAACACTAATTATTAAAAGAAAAGGTGATGTTACACAGCGGTAAACAGTTGACTGTCCCAACTTTTTGGAGTGTGTTGCAGTCATCAGATTTGAAATGAGTGTACATTTTCAAAAATAAATTAATTTCACAAAGTAAAACATCAAATAATGTGTTTTCAGTATAGTATAGGGAACTATACTATATACTGAACTGAATTTTCAAATGACTCTTTGTTTTTTTGCATTTTCCATACTGTCCCAACTTTTTCAGAATTGGGGTTGTTTGATTTGATTTTAATAACAATACATGTCAAAACACAGCAGACAAAAATGAGAGAAAGAAGCTGGAGGCTGACAAGGCTAAGGGAGCATGTCTGATGAAGGTTAGTGAAAAAATCTGGTGTTTATAGATGTTATAATCTTTTAGTTAAATTTGTACAGCATATGACGGCATATGTCTTACTTTTGTTAGTCATAAATAAATGATGCTCATGATGTCTTAAAGGGTCAGGCAGAAAGAAAGGCTTCTGTGCAAGACAGAGATCATTATGTGAGCTGTGTCAGAGAGGGAGAAAGAAAGTAATCAAGCCGCTGCAGCAACTCCTTCAAAAAATTAGAGCGATTTAGGTGACAAAGACACTCAGCGCAGTCAAGTGAAGCTGAATAGCTACCCACAGGAAAGTTTCAAGGGCATTTCAGCACTGCTGGTTTGAAAAATACAACTGACTACTCTGTTCACAAAAACACTGCTTTCTGCAGACTTATGATGGTGCAGCTATCATGAGTGGGTCCAAAGGAGGTGTGCAAGCACATTTCAGAGTTCTGCATCTAGAGGCAATTTGTGTACATTGCTATGCCTATGAGCTTAATTTGGTTTTGTGTCATACTTGCAGGGCTATTCCAGAGGCTGCTGAGTTTTTCAGTTTGTAGGAGAATGTGTATTAATTTTCCAGTACATCCCTAGTTAACCACCACAAGTTCAAAGTAGCTCAGTCCAAACTTGGAATAGCATCAGCTGAACTTGTACTCGCTGGGCATGCCAGCTGTGGTCCAAAAATGCAGTTCTGGACACTTTAACTGCCATTTTTGATTTGTCTGTCTGCCATTGGATCCCCCATGGCTGTTG
Source organism: Cranoglanis bouderius (assembly GCA_023630585.1). Lineage (NCBI taxonomy): Eukaryota > Metazoa > Chordata > Actinopteri > Siluriformes > Cranoglanididae > Cranoglanis > Cranoglanis bouderius. The sequence continues at coordinate 447,699 of CM042554.1, forward strand.
GTCTGAGAGCAAAGCTTCATAAGTTCTCCACTGTGTATTTGTTACTGAGGTTTCAGGCTCTTCTTTCTGTAACTGAGGGACTACACAAGTTTCTTCAGATAGAGACTGTTGACCTTGCAGAAGCTTTTTTTTGGCAAACAAGCTGTATGTGACCCATGCACAGATGCATTTGCCATAGAACTTTATGACAGAACAAAAGCACACTGTGAAATTCACAGTGAAATTCCACAGGCAGATTCAACAAGAAAGCGCAAACAAAGGAAAATGGGAGATTTTGTGGTGGAGACCTCATTAGGTTTAGGCACAGAATTGTCATGTTCCCAAACAATAAAAACACAGTTGTTGCTCCCCTGCATGGACAGGATGGTTTTTGAGCTTGACCAGCGATTCTCTATTGTAGATGTAGGTGTGCTCAAAAACATACAGGCATGCAGCCCCAACTCAAAAAACTTCCTGGATACAGCATGCTTAAATGATTTAGTGAAGCACTATGGTAGTGATGTTAAAACAGAAAAGATCTCGATGGCCAGAAACTTTCTTGCCCAGAAAAGACAGGCCGGATGTCCTCCCAAAGATATGCTTGCTTTGTATAGCCTCCTGGATGATGGTATGTTTCCTTCTCTGAAGGTTGCCCTCACAATTCCAGTGAGCAGCTGCTCCTGTAAAAGGTCCTTTGGTGCACTGCGCCTGTGTAAGACAATGGGTCAAAAAAGGCTTGCAAGCCTTGCAGTCATGTCCATTGACGGTGAAGTGCTTGGGCCACTAAGCCACAATAGTATCATTGACCGCTTTTCCACCTTAAAAAATAGGAGATACACTTTGATTTTTCCACCCAAAAAATAAGCATCAAAAGAGTAAAGCATGAGGTGCAGTTATGTAATATAGGTTGTAATATTTGTTTGTGAGCTTTTTTTTTTTTTAATCAGATTTTATTACTAATAATGTTTTAGTTTATTTATTTTATTTCCCCATTGTGGATGACACTGTTTAAGATGTTCTATGTGTCTGAATTATTGGGTTAATTTGAAGCAACAATTAACAAAAGGGTGAAACTTAAATAAAGATTTTTTTCTAATGGTATTATATGACCTACATGTCTTCTCATTTCCCTCTCTCTATTTCAGTTTTTCGATTTCAATTTAAATCATGCCTTTATTGGCACATTTTCTAAAAAAAAAAACAACAATATTGCCAAAGCTTTAACACAAAACAAATAATGACAAGGAGAAATATAGAATATAAATATAATAAAAATAGCTAATCTCACTCACTCACTCACTCACTCACTCACTCACTCACTCACTCACTCACTCACTCACTCACTCACTCACTCACTCACTCACTCACTCACTCACTCACTCACTCACTCACTCACTCTAAATAAAATCCAAAAAGTATTTTGGCTTTATAGTACAGCCATTTTGCCTTTTGTTGGTGTTGGATGGATGGAGTCAAAGTGGACTTTGATTTCTTTATTTTGATATAATTTAAGTAAGTCATATTAGATCAGTCTCCAACACAAATTATGATACAGGTATACCTTGACTAAAAATAACCTTATTTCTATAGATTTTACACCAATTGTTACTCTAAAATATACATGACTAGAAAGATGTTTTGATGGCTTTAAAAAATTTTGAGGGGAGTATGCCCAGACCCCTCTAAAAGAGGCTTCGCACCCCCCAGATTCATAAATCTCTAGTGACGTCCCTGGCCGGCATCATTCGGAATGAATGTAAACAGCACAATGCATCGACGCATTCCCGACAAATCAACAAATTTACATAGTCAACGTCGATGTGTTGTTCCAGCCCTATTATGAACAGTAAGTCGAACTGCTATAGCTTGTAGATGGGTATCAAATGCAATAAACAGTCGCAATCAAAATTATTTAACTCCCATTGCAAATCAGGTTTTAGCTGTTTGCAATGAAGAAATCAAACAAAAGCAATTGAAATAGTTCAGCACAATGCTTCAAGTGGTTTCCCCAAATTCAACTGAAAATGCAACAATTAAATGGAACAAATTAAATACCTGAACTGGCTAGGGGCAGAAAATACATGAAATACCAGGACAGGGCATAAAAAGGAAGATGTCAATGGCTGCAGCCAGATTTCTGAGAAGGCAGGTTATGAAAAACCCTCGAGTGACTGCAAAAGACCTGCAGCGAGACTTGGTGGCAACAGGCACTGAGGTTTCAGTGAGCACAGTATGGCGCGTAGTAAACGCAGAAGGCTTCCATGCCTTAACTCCAAGACATACACCACTACTGACCCAAAAGCACAAGAAAAGTCAGCTCAAAATCATATAAATAAGCCACAGAAGTTTTGGGATTCTGTTCTGTGGAGCGATGAAACAAAACTGGAACTTTTCGGCACGATGGATCAGTGGTATGTCTAGAGAAAAAAAGAATGAAGAAAGAACACTGTCCACAGTCAAGCATGGTGGTGGCTCGGTGATGCTCTGGGGCTACTTTGCATCCTCTGGCACTGGAAACCTGCAGCGTGTGGAAGGCAAGATGGATTCATTGAAGTATCAGGAAATCCTAGGAGAAAACGTCATGCCGTCTGTGAGGAAGCTGAAGCTTGGGTGTCATTGGACCTTCCAACAGGACAATGATCCCAAGCATACCTCAATTTCCACCAAGGCTTGGTTGCAGAAGAAGTCCTGGAAGATTCTACAGTGGCCATCAGTCACCTGACTGAACCCCATAGAAAATCTCTGGTGGGATTCGAAGAAGGTGGTTGCAGCACGCAAACCCAAGAATATTACTGAACTGGAGGCCATTGCTCATGAGGAATTTGAGTATTATTTTTTTATTGAATTTAGAGTGTTTTGTGTAGAGGCTACCGTATATCCAGTGGCAGAAAACGCCACATTATTGGCGTCCAAACAGGGACTGGGTGAGGCTGAAGAACTGATCCTCACTGGGGCCTCACTATCCTGTGGACCGTAGATACTGGCCATATAGGAGAAAGGTAAGCAGACACCTGTTTGATATTCAAAGTTCTGCATTAGTTATTCTGCGGCCTAGGAGGGGAGGTCCCTAATAGGGGAGACAGACTCGGGCCCCCAGTGAACGGCCCCAGAGGCTAATATAGAGAAAATTTTGATTGGGAAAAGCCTCTGGAGAAACAGTGGATGGGAAAAGTAAAAGATACCAGAAGATAAAGTGAAAAGATTTGGTGAAGCAGTTGTAATAGTATAATGTGTGTATTATTATGTGTGTGAAACGGATTTAAGAAGATAAGAGAAAAAGTCCTGTGATAGACAGGTGGATTTTCTGGCTGGCCAGTAATTGTATAAATTAATTGAATATGTGTGTGTGTGTGTGTGAAGGTATGAATTAAAACCTGTGAAAAAGAAGTGAGTTAAAACAAATATAGTTGTGTAAGTGTGAGACAGAAGACTCTTATGTAATAGAAAAAACGTAATAGTGTGTTGACAAACTACAGAGAAGCCAACATTATGTATGCTTAAATTATTTCCACTGTAATGTTTGACGTTTCTCTATGACCCATGGATTTGTTTACCAAATGTCTCTTGGTCTGAAAATTGTGTGTGTGTGTGAGACAAGGACAGGCACTACCTGTGAGTGTGTGCTTATCTATTGTTTATGGTTTGTGAGACAGAGGGATGTGTATGTGTTCTCATCTCATTTCAAGGCATTCCATCCTAGATATGTGTGAATGTGCATTTTATACGTGGAAAAGAAATTATTTATGGATAATTGGAATAGTCATATTTCTGTAAGTAATAATAGAACAAAAAATATTCCAAAACATCAGATCTGCCGGCTGTTTGGTCATCATCCTGGTTGTAGATGGTGCGACCCAGAAAGAGAAACTAAGCCTTTCTTGAGAAAAATTAGTCTGTGAAGAAGGGGGTATATTTGGACCTTCACTTATTTTCCATAAATTAAGTGAATTTAGTGATAACTAAGGGTTTTCCTTTTTTCCACATGCACTAAAATTATGTTTCAGAGGACAGTGTGACCTTGTGTGTGTGAATTCTTCTTCTGTGTGTTTTTTTTTTTTTTTTCCGGCGCTGGTTTGTGTGCGTGTGGGTGTGTCCAGTCAGCATCTAACAGAAATCGACGCTGGGCTCCAGCTGTTTATTATAAGTGTTAATTGTGTGTGATTCTGTGCTGCCCCCTGCAGACTGAAGTGTGCATGTGAATATTGTATATAAGAACACATTAGACTCTCTCCTGACTTGCTGGGTTGTCCCAGTTCAGAGTTCAGACTGCATGCTCATTCAACCCCATTTAGGGAGTTTGTGCACTCGTGTAACATTCACGTAGTGAGAGCCAGGGTACACGTGATAGTTGAAGATTGGGGAATCTGGTACACAATTAACCATAAAATAATTGAATTTCATTAGGGGGATCTTATTATTCGGATAAACGTTGAGAATATAAGTCCAGTAAATCAACTTGAGTTAATGCTCCCAAAGGGCAAGCGTTCTTAAAAAGCTCCTGTATGTGCTGTTACCATGATATGATTGAGTGAGTGACCTTGTGTCAATTTATTGATTTTGAATTAATTTACTATTGAGTGATTTGTATATTGGTGCATGTCTCACATCTACTACTTCTCAGTTCCACATTTTCAGTTCCATATACTACAGACCATCCTAGAATATAAGAGTTTAGCCCCTTCACACACAGAATATTAAGGAAAGCATTTAAGAAAGGAGGAAGAATTAATCTGTGTAGATTAGAGTTCTATTTTTGCGGACATCAGTCCAGAGACCATTATGGATATTTGAGCATATATGAAAACAGGAGATACCACATTGTTGAAAACTGTTACTCACTTAACTACAGAAGCACATTGAATTAAAAACAATAAGATTGGTAAGATTGGAATCCTGCAGTTGAAGTATCCCCAGTGTTGAGGAGAGTAATTAGACACTTGTGGGGAAGCAGAAAGAAAAGAGTGGAGTCCAGGGAGAGTAAAATAAGGGGATGAATAATTATTTGAGTGTGGTAGGGGGGAAAAGTATACAGTAAAGAACTAACTCTACTCTTGCAGATAACAGGCTAAGACTCATCTTTATAGATTAAGCATATATGGGAGTAGAAAACCTTTAAGAGATTGAAGTGATCACTGTGTGAGTGATCACGAGTGATCACTGTTGAAATAAAGTTGAAGAGAAGTGGGGAAAAGGTGTATAAGGTAATATATGTGATATGTGGCAATGAATGTGGTCTGCGTTGTTAAAATTGAGTAAATATTGTTAAAACCTACAGGAAGTGTGGGGGAAGGGAAGAGAGACCCATCGCACCCTAAGTAGTAAAACTGTGACCTAGATACCGACTGGAGGTAAGAGGCAAATTCATATGTCACAATATGTGTTTATACCACGCTACTTAGACCTTGAAGAAGACGAGATCTTAAGAGAAATATCAAGTTTGTCACATAGTATCCATGGAGCAACCACTGGTACAGACACTGTTAATTAATTTAGACTTTGATCTAGTAGAAATCAGGCTGCCGGCAGAGGGGTTGCGGGTCACGATATATAGTTTAAGGCGAGCCCCAAATCAATATATCTTAGTGGTAAAACAAATAACAAGCAACTTGGGAGCTAGGAAAGAATAAACAAGAACACACAAGATGGAGCGTCCAGTAGAAATAATTATAAGACGGCACAAAAAAGATCAAAAGCATATTAGGAAATGTTGCAAAAAATGGCATGACAGGACAGCTGGAGAGTTGCAATGGCCAAATGAAGGAAGCTTTAATAAACAAATATGTCAGAAAATGAAGCAGAGACTAGCATGTTGGTATGAGACAAAAAAGGGTGAAAAAGCACAAGCGAAACTTAAACAAAAGGAAGAGATAGTGGGATGGTTTGAACAAGAGGGAAAAGAACGTAAGATGAAAGAACACGAAAAGAAGCAAGAAAAAGTAAAGCGGGAGGAAAGCAGTAAGAAACAGGTAAGCAGTGAAGAAATAAAACAAAGTTCAGGGAAAGAAAAGGGAACAGCGCCACCATGCAAGAGGCAGTGGGAATTTGCTAATCCACCTCCTTATAACACACAGTTCTCCCAATCAGAGACACATCGGAGAGTTGGGATGTATCCAGATATGCCAGTAACTGAGAAAGGGGAATATGGAGGATGGACCCCGACCCGAGTAAAAGTGCATGGGATGTTTGATGGAGTTATGAAACAGCCAGAAGACGAGATAAGAAGAAGGAGCAGCCTTAACCCATTCCACGAATATGCACAGAAGGATAGCTGCCTCGCCGAAAACAAGACTGAACTAGATACTGGAATACTGATACGTGCTGTGGACTCAAGCAAAGACAACGGTATGCTGAAGAATTACTTTGCTGACTAGTCAGCACTCCAACAGACGAGTCATCTACACGAAAACTCATGAGAAGGGAAGGATTCCGAATGGAAGAAGTAAATATGGAAGGAACCCAGGAGCCTAGGGAAGACTCAATAAAAGGGGGCAGGCATAAGAGAGATGAGATAAAACCCCCACAACTGACCCCAAAGCAACAAGGTAGCAAATGCGACATGCCTGAACCAAAGACAAGGGACATTCCCTCCTGTTTTCACCTGTCAGAAGACAGTCAAACGATATATGTGGAGGGAGATTTGAAAATAATGCTTAAGGGGATTGTTGATGGGGAAAAAGTAATAAAAGGGTTCAAGGAAGAAATATGTCGGATGGAAGAAATAATACAACAGAGATAAAGAGACCGACGACCAGCTGATCAGCTACAGAGGACAATGGTAACAGCTCTGAATGCTGCAAAACGGGCTCATCAGATAGGCGGCACTACACAGAGGAAATGTGCAAAGGACATAAAACAACAAACGGTACAAGGCCTACACTCACAGAAAGAATGGGAACAGACAATACAGGACCTGAGAACACAACTGGAGAGAACAGTACCACCAGAAACTAAAGAACATACATCAGGGGAGGCAATGGATTTAACACATACCGAAGACAATGCGTTCATCAACATAGAAGATGAACCACCACAAGGAAGGGTTCTACGCGACAGGAGGACAATCAAACCGCCTGTTCGCTATGAAGATAGCAGCCCCAGGCATGACACACCAATGCCATCCTCAAGGAAGGGCACGTATACGACCGTACGTCAGTTCCCACTAACAGTAAAAGGAAAAGAAGCGCATTATGTACCTTGGACATTTATGGATATGATAGGACTGACACAAAGATTGCCGAACATTTGTGATGGGGGACAAAGTTGGATAACTCAATTCGAGGAAAAGACTGCAGGACAACATCTGGCTGTCGGAGACATAAAAGCCATTCTCTGTCAGACAATTGGAAGAGGGAGAACAGGAGAAATACTGGAGAATGCAGACATAAAATGAATGATGGACGATCCCAGGTATGACCACTTATCATTTGGAGATTACAGAAATGCAACATGGGATGCAATACGGGAAAAATACCCAACAAAAATGGATCCAGGGAAATTGGAGATGATCAAATTAAAAGATGAAGAAAATATAACCAAATTCGTGCAAGAGTTCCAAGACAAATGGCATGAAGAGACTGGAGGGGCATGGGATGTATCCTCTGCAAACACAGGTCTCTTTAAAATGATGTTGAGAAAAGCACTTCCTGAAGAAATACAAAAAAAACTGGAAGAAGTAGTGGGCCTGAGCACCCTGGAATGTAGCTCCTTCCTGGCCCATGTGGTGCATCATGTGGAACAAGACCAAAAGAAAAAGAAAGAAGCCAGAGAAGCAACGGAAGCACTAATGGCGCAACTTTACAAAGCACAACTGGGAGAAATAGCAAGAATCAAACAAGAAGAACGTGAGAAGAAAGAAAAAGAGACCGTGAAACAAGCAGCACTCATGGTCACACCTCAAGCTCCTCAGCCACAGGTAGTGGCGGCTGGGGCTCCACCCCAGGGGCAAATGTCGTACGCTCCAGTACAAATACCAGCTATCCAATTAGCTCCTGTTGAATACACATATGTAGCAGGACAGCAAGGCCCTCAAAACTACTGTTATCAGGGTCCACCGCCCCCACTCAGAGGAAGGGGTAGAGGTTTCTTCCAAGGAGGACAAATGATGAGAGCTGGACCTGGACGACAAAGAATGGCCGAGGGTTGCTGGGAATGTGGAGATCCCAATCACTTCAAGAGAAACTGTCCTCAGGTCATGACAAGATACACATGGGGAGATCGAGTGGACAGAGCCAAAAGAAGAGGTCAAAGGCTGGGACTAATGGCTCCCAATCCAAACCAATGGACAGAACAACAATGGCAGCCTCCAGTACCACCTGGAGGACAGATGTATGGTCGCAGTGGAGGACCAAACCCTAATCACAGTTGAAGACGCCCAGAGAAATGCGAGGGGGAGCTGATGCAGTATGTCACCACACTGCACCCAGAACAAGAACCAACAGTCATGGTGTCGGTTGGAGAAGGCCTGAAGGTACCTTTCATGATTGACACTGGGGCTATATATTCAAGTATAGGGAAAGAAGGCTCGCAGCTCTCCCTCACCCCGTAAAGAAATTCAAACAATGGGCTTCTCGGGAAAAGTACAGACTTTACAATTTACTGAGCCTCAAGAACTTACACTTGATGGAGTTACTATTCAGACACTCCTACCATACTCTCCAGGGGCACCAGTGAGTTTACTCGGCAGAGATGCTTTATGTAAACTAGGAGCAAAAATTCAATGTGAATCAACAGGACTGTGCATCACGTTTCCCAAAACAATGGCAACACAATATTTGTTGATCAACGGACAGGTTAAAACACCGCAAACCTCTGACAAGGTGTACTGGTTGGAAGAAACGGACATGTGTCAATTGGAACTCTGGGGAAAATATCAAGAATGGAAACCGTGGCTACAGTACTTGCGTCCAGACTGCAAAGAAACTCAGACACCACTACACTGTACAATCAAATACGATCCAAAAGGGCAGGATGAAGAATTTGTGCACATGTGGGAAGAACTCATGGAAGGGCAAAAGGTGGCAGTAAAGATCTTGGACATGTTCATAGGGCCCCAAGGGATAGCGGCCATAGTACAGCTTCCAGACGGAATAAGAAACTGGTATCAGGTGGAAGATGCAGTTCCCCATGTCTCCCTCATGGCTGCAAATGGTTTTGAACCTAAAGATTTAGGGCCCATGGTTAGGCAGGCAAGGGAAGTGAGAGAATGGTAATCTACCAAAGACCCGTATTTACACAAATCACTAGATGGGCATTTCGTATGGGTCTCCATAGCAGCAGTAGACCATATGGTAGCAACTCATGTCATTTCACAAAGAAACATAAAAGACAAACAGATGGCAGTAGTTGAGGCAGAGAAAGGGGATGAGGAACTGCTGAAAACATTGCCAGACACACTATGGACCAAACATCCCACAGACGTAGGGTTAGTTAAGTCAGCAGGCCTAGTCAAGATACAGGTGAAGGACAACGTACGGTTGCCCTGGGCAGTACCCATTAGGGTACCCATAGCACACTCTATTGTCCAATGTACCGGAAGGAACAAAATGGTACACAGTAATTGACTTATGCTCTGCCTTTTTTAGCATACCACTTCATCCAGATTTGCAATACCTGTTTTCCTTTACACATACACGCGTCTCCCGCAAGGGTACTGTGAAAGTCCCTCCATATTTAATCAGGTACTGGCTTGTGACCTCGCAACACTAAACTGCCGTAGCACCCTGTTGCAATACGTTGATGACTTACTTTTGTGTAGTCCAACCAAAGAACAGTCAACAAGATTCACTAAAAGTGTTGAACATGCTCGCTGAAAATGGGCATAAAGTAAACAAAAAACTGCAATTTTTTCAACAGAAAGTAGAATATTTAGGACGAATTCTAGAGGGAACAAGTCGTAAGATTTCCCCAAAGCACCTGGAAGCAATCAGAAAGGAGCCCCACCACAGACAGTGCGACAGATGTTAGCATTCCTAGGCATGGCAGGATTTAGCAGACCGTGGGTGTGTGATTTTGCATGATTAGTACAACCATTACGCGATTTAATACGAACGGCTGATCAAACACAACCGAGCGCCCCACTTACTTGGACTCCAGAAGCCACGGCTGCATTCAAAACAATTAAGTCCACACTGTCAACCGCCCCCGCACTAGCTAGCCCAGTTTATGGCAAACCGTTTCACTTGTATGTCTCTGAAAGGCGTGGGTTTGCCTCTGCCATGCTGATGCAACATCAGCAAGAAATGAGCAAACAGCCGGTAGCGTATTACAGTACAGCACTGGATAACATAGAGAAAGGAATGCCTCCGTGTTACCGTGCACTCGCATCAGCAGCGTTCGCCTATCAAAAAGCGTATCAACAATTACCATGGGGCATCCTGTAACACTGTACACAACTCATACGTTCCATACGCTTCTGACTAGTCAATCGTTCGTCATTACCAATTCTCAAGGAACAGGATATGATGTCATTTTATCAGCACCCGAACTCACAGTTGAACGATGCAATACGGTAAACCCAGCCGATAAAATGGTAACACCCTTAGATGGTACCCCACATGAATGTATGGAAGAATCAGAAAAATTTTTAAAAGCCCGCGCAGATTTAGAGAACCAGCCTTTGCCGATCGCACAACACATATTTTTCATCGACGGCTCATGTTTTCGTGCTCTAACAGGAAACAAAGCTGGTTATGCTGTGATAGAAGCCGGTAAAGATGCAGCTGTATTTAACACGGTAATGGAGGTCTCTCTTCCCCAGCCCTGTTCAGCACAGTTAGCAGAAATTAAGGCTTTGACTGCTGCGTGTAAATTAGGAAGCGGTAAGAGTTGCACCATCTATACTGATTCTGCCTATGCGTATGGTGTATGCCATGCATTTGGTCCTATATGGGCACAGAGAGAGTTTCAGCGGGCAGATGGGTCAATTATTACACATGGCCCAGCTATTTCAGATTTACTACATGCAATGACTCTACCCTCCAGGTTAGCTGTTGTTAAGTGTCAAGCACACAAAACTGACGGCTCCTTTCTCACCAGGGGAAACACTGCAGCAGACGAAGCAGCTAAAAAGGCAGCATTGGGACCTACACAAATGTTGGCTGTATTGGAACCGGGAGAGGAATCTCCTCCCGAGGAAAATCTTGACTATATTGTGAGTTTGCAGAGTGCTGCTACTGAGACGGAGGTAGCCAGATGAATAGCCAGAGGAGCTAAGAAGAAACAAGGGACAGGACTATGGAGAAACACAGAGGGTGGCACCTCTGAGCCTTTTACCATTACTAATAATGGATGCACACAGACTAGATCACATGGCTAGAGGGGAAATTTTGCGCAAAATAAGACAAGATTGGTGGTCGCCTTACTTAGCCAGCTCTGTCGACCAAGCATTGAAACAATGTGAAGTGTGTGCCAGGTTTAATGTTCACAAACTTTTACGGCTCCTATAGGGCACATTCCAGCACCTAGAGGTCCTTTTAGGCACCTAATGATGGATTTTGCGGACATGTGTGAACGTAAGGAGGGCAAAAGGTACAACATATTGGTGGTCGAGGACCGGTTCAGCCAGTGGGTAGAAGCAGTTGCAACATACAAGGAGGATGCAAAGATGGTGGCTAAAATTTCTGTGTCGGGAAGTCATTCCAAGATTTGGGATACCGGATTACCTCAGTTCCGACAATGGTCCTCACTTTGTTAATGCTGTTATCAAAGCAATTACAGAGGCACTATGTATTGGACACAAGTTGGGATGTGTGTATCATCCTCAGTCACAGGGGGTGGTAGAATGTGCCAATGGGGTCCTGAATGCTAAATTGGCCAAGATTTGTGCCAGTTCAAAGCTTAATTGGGTTCAAGCTTAATGAAAATGCGCACACAAACTAACTGCAAACGCATCCATCATGAAATGCTTACGGGCAGGTCTGCGCCTATGGCGTTCACAAGAGGTCCTTACAAGGGACCCTCATTGGAACAACTAGAAGGTGAAATGCAAAACTACGTATATCATTTAACCCAGATCCACAGAACTTTGTATTCACAGGTGCGTGATGCCACCCACGGAGAAGACGTAGCAGAACCAAACAGACTGGTGGAACCAGGTGACTAAATCTACATTCGAGTCTTCAAGAAGAAGCACTGGATGGAACTGCGCAGGGACTGCCCATTCAAGGTGGTTCTCACCACACCCACAGCTGTGAAAGTTGAAGGAAGAGAGCAGTGGTACCACCTGAGTCACTGCAGCCGCGCCGCTGGCAAAGGGAGAATCCTAGCGAATCCTGCTACAGGCCTAACGTGGGCAGGGACGGCAGCAGTCCCCATCGAAGTACAAACAGGACCAAAACCAAGCACCGATTCAGGCAGTAGTGAAGAGGACGAACCAGTGGCAGGTCCGTCACAGGGGACACAAGCCAAAGTCAGAAAGAGAGAACACAGGCACATCCATGCCCAGGTCAGTGACAACACACCAGATTCGACTTGTCCTGTCTGACAGTTTTCCGCACCCCGAACCAGTAGTACCACTACACCTAACAGGGACATTGTTGAACCACCCATCACAGAACAGAGCCCATCTGACCAATTTCTGGATGATGAGTGGGAGCGTATAGCGCACCTAGTATCTGAGTCAGTAGCTACAGAACTATATCAGCACGCAACATTGGCTGAACCCCTGGATTTTCAGGAGCTAGAGCTCAGTCCAACCCCCCCCCAAGCAGTCCAGTAATAAAAAACAGAATGGCGTTTAACTTTCCCACCACCCTGAAATGGTTATGTGTGGTTATTGTACTTATCCCTGCACTAAATGGTGTATAACCCTAGAACAATCTCAGATCCTCACTCTCAAGGTAAAAGCAATAAATATTGCATCTCATAATCTTACACCACAGCCAATCTATACCAGCCCGTTTATGACTCGGACAGCTAAGCAGAACAAGCAACCATTAATCTCATCACCGGCCCCTCGTATACCCCCTAGATCGTCAGGACGGAGTATGGTCCTGTGTGACACCAGAGATTACAAAGGTGGCTTAGCGTTGTTAAAATTAGCACATAGGCATGGTCTAATTAGGACAAATGTGGACCAACATTTTCTGTACCAAATGCTACGCTTGTCAACCTCGATTCAGATGGTAGTTAGGGTAAACACCTTGCAAATTATAGGACATAGGACCTACAGTATATCCCCGTATATGGAAGGCTGTTCCATAACTGTAGGGCTTTGTAAGAGAAAGCTCTTCCCCCTGCTGTAGGCTTCACTACTCGAGGTACCAACAAATAGCCTGCACCTTTTGATCGAAGTAGGCATGGGAGATCACAAAAGACCAAATGTTCGCTTAGGTACTGTGGCATGAGATCATTTAGTGCTTTATAGGTCAATAGTAGTATTTTATAATCAATGCGAAATTTCACTGGGAGCCAATGCAGTGTGGATAAGGTAGGGGTGACGCTCCCTTAACTGTGAAACATATCTATTTGGACTGTTCTGCTTTTAATGTTATTAGACAACATTTCTTATGAGGAAATAATTTTTATTCGGAAAAGCTGTTTATTTATTTGTTTGTTTGTTTATTTATTATTATTATTATTATTATTATTATTATTATTATTATTGTGTTCAGATTGTTTGTGCATGTAATAGCCTAAATATTTTTACAAAAAAAAAGTTTTGTAAAAATGTTTATTACATGTGCAGTCTGAACACAAATTAAACCCCCAGAATATTCTCATCTTTATTATTGTTTATTCACTTTCTGCCAATATTGACAAATAAATAATAACAATTCAACAATTTCCTTGTATATTCAAAGTAAGTTACTGGCAGCACGGTTGCCAGCAAGTTGCTGTGTTTTAATTTACAGTAATTACACTGTAATGCAATTGACAATATACAGAACAATACTGTATAACTACAAAACAGTATTTTACTGTATTTTGTCATTTAATCTGTTTGTACTATATTTTATTGTACTATGTTGTACTGTAATACCTGTATTTCTGCATTACTGCTAATTATTACTATTATAATAATTACTAATTATGATAATACATAAGTTTACAATATATACAGTGGGGGAAAAAAGTATTTGATTCCCGCTGATTTTGTACGTTTGCCCACTGAGAAAGAAAGTCTATAATTTTAATGGTAGGTGTATTTTAACAGTGAGAGACAGAATAACAACAAAACAATCCAGAAAAATGCATTTCAAAAAAGTTATAAATTGATTTGCATTTTAATGAGTGAAATAAGTATTTGATCCCGTCGACTTAGTACTTGGTGGCAAAACCCTTGTTGGCAATCACAGAGGTCAGACGTTTCTTGTAGTTGGCCACCAGGTTTGCACACATCTCAGGAGGGATTTTGTACCACACCTCTTTGCAGATCCTGTCCAAGTCATTAAGGTCTCGAGGCTGACGTTTGGCAACTCGAATCTTCAGCTCCCTCCACAGATTTTCTATGGGATTAAGGTCTGGAGACTGGCTAGGCCACTCCAGGACCTTAATGTGCTTCTTCTTGAGCCACTCCTTTGTTGCCTTGGTTGTGTGTTTGGGTCATTGTCATGCTGGAATACCCATCCACAACCCATTTTCAATGCCCTGGCTAAGGGAAGGAGGTTCTCACCCAAGATTTGATGGTACATGGCCCCATCCATCGTCCCTTTGATGCAGTGCAGTTGTCCTGTCCCCTTAGCAGAAAAACACCCCCAAAGCATAATGTTTCCACCTCCATGTTTGACAGTGGGGATGGTGTTCTTTGGGTCATAGGCAGCATTCCTCCTCCTCCAAACACGGCGAGTTGAGTTGATGCCAAAGAGCTCGATTTTGGTCTCATCTGACCACAACACTTTCACCCAGTTCTCCTCTGAATCATTCAGGCAAACTTCAGACGGGCCTGTACATGTGCTTTCTTGAGCAGGGGGACCTTGCGGGTGCTGCAGGATCCTTCACGGCGTAGTGTGTTACCAATTGTTTTCTTGGTGACTATGGTCCCAGCTGCCTTGAGATCATTAACAAGATCCTCCCATGTAGTTCTGGGCTGATTCCTCACCGTTCTCATGATCATTGAAACTCCACGAGGTGAGATCTTGCATGGAGCCCCAGGCTGAGGGAGACTGACAGCTATTTTGTGTTTCTTCCATTTGCGAATAATCGCACCAACTGTTGTCACCTTCTCACCAAGCTGCTTGGCGATGGTCTTGTAGCCCATTCCAGCCTTGTGTAGGTCTACAATCTTGTCCCTGACATCCTTGGACAGCTCTTTGGTCTTGGCCATGGTGGAGACTTTGGAATCTGATTGACTGATTGCTTCTGTGGACAGGTGTGTTTTATACAGGTAACAAGCTGAGATTAGGGCCACTCCCTTTAAGAGAGTGCTCCTAATCTCAGCTCATTACCTGTGTAAAAGACACCTGGGAGTCCGAAATCTTGCTGATTGATAGGGGATCAAATACTTATTTCCCTCATTAAAATGCAAATCGATTTATAACTTTTTTGAAATGCGTTTTTCTGGATTTTTTTTTGTTGTTATTCTGTCTCTCACTGTTAAAATACACCTACCATTAAAATTATAGACTGATCATTTCTTTGTCAGTGGGAAAACGTAAAAAATCAGCAGGGGATCAAATACTTTTTTCCCCTCACTGTAGGTAGTATAGTATATAAATCTATAGTTAGTAATATTGTAATACTACTTCAGAATAACATTACAAATAAAAAAGCAATCGAAAAAAATATTTTTATTCAATAAATTCATTTAAACGATTAAAAACATTTAAAAACTTTAGTACTGTGTTTGTTACCCACAGTACAGTGCATCAGCAATTTCTAGTCCAATAAGGCATGAAAACCTTTTAGGTGTGCAAGAATATAGCTGAAACAAAAACATGCAAGAGAGTGGCAATTTTTGTTTATACACGGCCGTTTATCGCTCTCCTCAAACCCACCATCCGCAATTGACAAATTTAGTATTTTTACCTCGCAGACCGTCATAAAACACTCTTCTGTCAAACTCGACAGAAAGAAAATAAAACTTTGGTCAAAATAAACCCTTAGCTACTTCACTGAGATAGATGTGAATAAAATAAACCATACTGATCTTCCAGCTGGTGACCAGGAGTTGTGTGGCAGTTTGATGTGACGCCAGGTGGTGTGCTTTCACTGTTTACAGTCCTGTATTATTGCCTGGTATATTGTAGCCATGTTACAGCCAAGTTACAGCAAAGTTACAGCAAGACTAAAATATACTGTAAAATATTCCCGCTCAGTCAAAATTACACCAGAATGCAATGTAAACTAAGGTATTTTACTGTATTGTTGAAATGTGGTATTGTACTGCAGGAATTTACAGTACTGTGCAGCTAAATCTACAGCAACATCTAACAGTGCACTAGTACTTTCTTTTCACTTAAGTAAACATGATTATTCATATTGTTTAGATTTTGAGAATGAAAGAAAAAAAAAAAACATTTAAACCAGGTGGAAGTGGTACACAACGCTTTTTCTGTACTGAATCTCCGAATGTTTGTCAGCAGCAGCAGGACTGAGTGGAGCGGCGTGATTATCTGAGGTAAAACAACATAACCTATCAAAATAACTATGAGCATTTTGAAAAGCTAAGAAAATAACATTAACTTAATGTCATAATAACATTAAGGTGGGTGTAACGTAAGGAATAATCGATGACGGGCCATTGAAAAATTAAGCACACACAGTAATGTGGCCACGATAATAATTCTATAATTCAACGACTTTAATTATCCTACCATGGTGACCACACTTCAAGACCTTTTCCAGATGTTTTATTTCAAGACATTTTTCAGTTTTTGTCCCTACTGTATAACGCTCTGTGTGTGTGTGTGTGTGTGTGTGTGTGTGTGTGTGTGTGTGTGTGTGTGTGTGAGTGTGTGAGAGAGAGAGAGAGCGCGCGCCCAGATAGCAAAAGAGAGCTGGCCCATATACTGTATGGAATGATGGTTATGACTCAACCTGAGTGTGGCTGGCTTCTGGGCCAGATGTGGGCCCAGACAAAACAAGCCTGAAACCGGCATATGACCTTTGCCATTGCCAGAACTGAGCCATATGTGCCATAGTTGGCCCAGATGAGGCCCAGAAATGTATGCTATCTGGGAGAGAGAGAGAGAGAGAGAGAGGGAGAGTACAATGTTTAATCCCACATGTTTTAAACATTTCCGATTCCAAAAAAGTTGGGACAGTATGGAAAATGCAAAAAACAAACAAAAAGAGTCATCTGAAAATTCAATTCACCCTGTACTGTATTGAAAACACATTAGTAACACATTATTTGATGTTTTACTTTGTGAAATTAATTTATTTTTGAAAATATACACTCATTTCAAATCTGATGACTGCAACACACTCCAAAAAAGTTGAGGCAGTCGACTGTTTACCGCTGTGTAACATCACCTTTTCTTTTAATAACACTTATTAAGCGTTTGGGCGCTGAAGACACCAGTTGGTTAAGTTTAGCAAGCGGAATTTTTCCCTGTTCATCCATTATGCATTTCTTCAGCTGTGCAACTGTACGGGGCCTTTTGTAGTTTGTTGCCTTATTTTGTACTTCATAATGTGACACACATTCTCAATCGGAGACAGGTCAGGACTGCAGGCAGGCCATGCTAGCACCCGCACTCTCTGCTTACGCAACCATCCGGGCAGAATGTGGTTTGGCGTTGTCCTGCTCTGAATGGCAGCATATGTTGCTCCAAAATGTGTACATATCTTTCTGCATTAATGGTGCCGCCACAGATGTGCAAGTTACCCATGCCATGGGCACTAAAACACCCCCATACCATGACAGATGCTGGCTTTTGGACCTGACGCTGATAACAGCTTGGATGGTCCTTTTCCTCTTTGGCCCGGAGAACACGACGGCTATTTTGTCCAAAAACTATTTGAAATGTTGACGCGTTGGACCACGAAACACGATTCCACTATGTTACTGTCCATCTCAGGTGAGACCGAGCCCAGAGAAGTTGGCAGCGCTTCTGGACAGTGTTGATGTATGGCTTCTGCTTTGCATAGTAAAGCCTTAACTTGAATCTGTGGATGCAGCGGCGAATGGTGTTGACTGACAAAGGTTACCAAAGTGTTCCCGAGCCCATGTCAGGATATCCATTACAGACTCATGACGGTTTTTAAGACAGTGACATCTGAGGGATCAGAGATCACGCGCATTCAGAAGTGGTTTTCGGCCTTGACCATTACACACAGAGATTTGACCGGATTCCTTGAATCTTTTAATTATATTGTGCACTATAGAAGGTAAAATGCCCAGAATCCTACCGAGTTGTCTGTGGAGAATGTTGTTCTGAAATCTTTGGATTATTCACTGACACATCTGTTGGCAGATTGTCGAGCCTCGACCCATCCGTGCTCTTGAAGGACTAGGCCTTATTTGGAGGTTTCTTATATACTATGATTAGACGATTGCCTCACCTGTTTCACGTCACCTTCTTACTTCAACTCGTCACATCGCTAATTCCCCTGTCCCAACTTTTTGGAATGTGTTGCATGCATCAATTTCAAAATAAATGTTTATCTCCAAAAAATGATGCAGTTGATTAGCTAAAACATCAAATACCTTGCTTTATACATTTTTTTGTACATTTACAAATCACTCCTCTTTGTTTTTATTAGAATTTTCCATACTGTCCCAACTTTTTCAGAATTGGGGTTGTACTTCTCTGTATACAGACTGAAACAGGAATGAGCACAGAGGTGATTCAGTTGAAAATCCAAGATGTGGCTGATTGGTTGACTGCAAACGGTTTCCAGGAGTTCATCTCTACATTTAAAGATTGATCTCACACTTTACTTCATCTTCACCACTGAATATAATTCAAAGACGAGAAACACTCTGCCAATCATTGAAAAGTATTTAATGTCATAATGCCAAAACCAAAATGTCACCCACAGTGATTAAAATGGCCATTTTTTTTTGTTTAACTGAATGGATATTCATATACAGTCCACTTGGAACAGCAAGGCCAATTCTATTCTTTTCAATATGTATTGAATACATTTGGGTTTAAGATCAGAAGATGGATATGAGATGATAGGTCAGAATTTCAGCTTTCATTTCCTGAATGAAAGCTGAGATGTGTTAAACAACTTAAAACACGGCACCTTTGGTGGCAAACCACACAGTTTTTAGGTGAGCAAAAGTGTAGGTACAGATAGCCTTAATGTAAATTAAAGTAAATAATATTTAATATTTTGTTGCATATCCCTTGCTTGCAATAACTGCATCAAGTTGGTGACCCACTGACATTACCAAACCGTTGCACTCTTCTTTTGTGATGGTTTTCCAGGCTTTTAATGCAACTTCTTTCAGTTGTTGTTTGTTTCGGGGGATTCCTCACTTCAGTCTCTTCTTCAAGAGGTGAAATGGTGCTCAACTGGGCTAAGGTCTGGTGGTTGACTTGGCCAATCTAAAACCTTCCACTTTTTCCACCTGATGAAGTCCTTTGTTGTGGTGGCAATGCTTTTTTGGGTCATTGTCTTGTTGCATGATGAAGTTCCTCCCAAATACAACCCCAATTCCAAAAAAGTTGGGATGCTGTGTAAAATGTAAATAAAACAGAATGCAATGATTTGCAAATCTCATAAATCATATGTTATTCACAATAGAACATAGAAAACATATCAAATGTTTAATCTGAGGAAATTTTAACAAAAAAATAAGGTAATTTTGAATTTAGTGGCTGTAATACGTCTCAAAAAAGTTGGGACGGGGGCAACAAAAGGCTGGAAAATAACTTACTAAAAAGAAACAGCTGACGCTTAATTGGCAACAGGTCAGGAACATGATTGGGTATAAAAAGAGTATCTTAGACAGGCAGAGTCTTTCAGAAGTAAAGATGGGCAGAGGTTCACCAATCTGCAAAAAACTGTTTCTACAATTTGTGGAACAATTTCAGAATAATGTGAAGACTTTGAATATCTCATCATCTACAGTACATAATATCATCAAAAGATTCTGAGAATCTGGTGAAATCTCTGTGTGAAAGGACAAGGGTGAAAATCAATATTGCATGCCCGTGATCTTGGGCCCTCAGGCGCTGCATGGGCTCAGAAACACCTCCAGAACTCATTGTCCATGAACACAGTTCGCTGTGCCATCCACAAATGATGGTTAAAGCTATATCATGCAAAGAAGAAGCCATATGTGAACGTGATTCAGAAACGCTGCCGTCTTCTCTGGGACAAAGCTCATTTAAAATGGACTGAGGCAAATTGAAAAACTCTTCTGTGGTCAGACGAATCGAAATTTGAAATTCTTTTTGGACCCCGCATCCTCTGGACTAAAGAGGAGGGGGACCATCCGGCTTTTTATCAGCGCTCAGTTCAAAAGCCTGAATCTCTGATGGTATGGGGGTGCATTAGTGCCTATGGAATGGGCAGCTTACACCTCTGGAAAGGCACCATCAATGCTAAAAGGTATATACAGGTTTTAGAGCAACATATGCTTCTATCCAGATTCCATCCCATCTTTACTTCTGAGAGACTCTGCCTCTCTAAGATACTCTTTTTATACCCAATCATGTTACTGACCTGTTGCCAATTAACCTAATTAGCTACAAGACAAGCAAATCAGCTGTTTCTTTTTAGTAACCCTTACTTTTCCAGTCTTTTGTTGCCCCATCCCAACTTTTTTGAGACGTGTTGCGGCCATCAAATTCAAAATTACTTTATTTTTTACCTTAAAATGGTACATTTCCTCAGTTTAAACATTTGATATGTTTTCTATGTTCTATTGTGAATAACATATGGGTTTATGAGATTTGCAAATGATTGCATTTTGTTTTTATTGACAATTTATTAGAACATTACAACAATTAATGACTGTGGCTGTGTGGCATGACCAAACATTATAGGCCTGTCAGACTAGCTTCCAAACGTTACTCAAAGAGAAGATAAGTGACAGTAACACTAATGTCCTTTGAAACGTTAGTTAAAGTGTTGAATATGTACTTACCATTGAAACTTAAGTGTGCAAGGACGATAAAAACGCACTGTCTGTTCAGCTGCCATTACGAGATGCGTTAGAAAGAATCTTCAGTTGTGTCCCGAATTACATGCTATACTATGCACTATACGCTCTGCCGTCTAGTATATGAATTTTCGACGGGTACTATCGTCTCAGGTGGCACACTTTCGGTATCGTACTAACCGGAAGTATATGCTGTTTCCCGGTCGAGGGCAAATTACGTCAAACGCACGTAATACGATGCAGCTAGCATTAGCGAAATAGCCAAACAGATAACAAAAATGAATTGGTACACAACAAGACCTCAGTCACCGTAAGACGGAGGCGTAATCGTCTCTGCGGGCGAATTTTGCTTGCACAATTTAAAATCAACAAAGTAAGTTGTGATTGTGCCTATGGCTGCTGGCAATGTAGACACATGTGTATATATATATATATATATATATATATATATATATATATATATATATATATATATTTTTTTTTTTCGTTCAGCATCTGAGCCTGATATGGCCCCTCCCCATCCGCTTCGTAAGGAAAGCTGCGACCGTTGAATGCATGAAGCATCATTCCACGCTTCGTTTTTTCGGTTGAATGAGTGAATCATCCGGGAACTTAAAGTGCACTTTGTTTTTTGGGGTTTTTCAGTGTGAACACACTCATCACACTATTTATACTACGAAATGGCGTAGAATAGTGCAGAAGTGGTGTATAGATCAGCGGCAGAAACGTCACTTAGAAAGTTAGATAATATACAGCATCAGATATTGAGATTATGTACAGGGGCTATAAAATCTACACCAATTGCAGCACTACAGGTAGAAATGGGAGAAATGCCACTAGAAATGAGAAGGATACAACTATCAGTGAATTATTGAGCTAATTTACAGGGCCATAGTCAAGAACACCCAACACTAGACACTTTAAAGCCCTGTTGGGAAAAAGAGAGGAGGAAAGCAAAAAGCTTCAGGTGGACAGTGATACAGAAAGCAAAAGAACTTAAAGTTACTCAATTAAAAGTTAGTCCAACGGTACCGTTACCAGTAATAAAACCTTGGTTATGTTCAGACACTACAGTAGATTTTACATTGTTAGAAAAGAAAAACAAGGATAAGGAATGTAATTCATATAGTGTGCAGAGATATATTAATGAATACCACAGTTCAGATCTACACAGATGCTTCAAAGAGTTTAGACAGTCTAGGAGTAGTGTTTACTGTTCCAGAATTTCATTTATCAGTAGGGAAAAGGATAAATGATGGGTTATCTGTTTATACAGGGGAAATGATTGCACTATTATTAGCAACACAGTGGATAGAGGAGACAAGACCTTTGAAATCAATCATTTGTTCAGACTCAAGTTCATCATTGGGTAGCTTACAATATAGTCACTCAGAAAAAGCAGACCAGATGTTTTAATAGAAATACAGCAAACATTATACAGGATTCAAATGATGGGTCTTCTTGTGGTATTTGTATGGGTACCGGCACATATTGGTATCAAAGGAAATGAAATAGCAGATAAGGCAGCAAAATAAGCCATAAAAACAATGACATTAATTTATCAGTTAGTCTAATTAAGAATGAATTCAAGAGTATTATTAAAAAAGGTTGAAAGAAAGGTGGCAGAAACATTGGGATAAGGAGAAGAAAGGCCGATGGTTTTACAAAATTCAAAGGAACGTGGGAGAGATGAGATAATAATATCAAGGATAAGATTTGGATACACAAGACTAAACAGTACACTTTATAAAATGGGGAAACAATATGGGAAGGTGTGAATATTGTGAGCAAGAAGAAACAGTGGAACATGTTATGCTATACTGTCAGAAATAAAAGACTGAAAGAAGGATTCTAATACAAAATCTAGCAAAAATAAAAGTGCAATTTATACTAGGCGATATTCTACAAAATAACTCAGGAAATTAATGTTATAATTTTATTTTTCAGTATCTTAAAATAACTAATTTGTGGGAGAGGATATAAAAAAGGGAGGGAATACATGTCATCTTGATCTACACTCCATACCAGTCGGTGGCGGTAATACACCATTTCGTTGTTTGTCAACCGCCAATAAGAAGAAGAAGAAGAATAGTGCCGAAGCGTGCGAGTTGGGACGCATTTGTGAAGATGGCTGCGAGCGATATTCAACCTGAACCTGTTCATTTTAGTAACGAATTACTGAGGTAAGCGGAATAAATGACTGTTTTGTCGTAACGAATTAGAGTAGTTTATTCACACTTGAACCTTGCCTTATGGGATAAATGCATATTTCAAGCAATTACGTACAATCACAAGGACTTTAACGATTAGCAAGTCTGCTTATTTCGTTTTTAACCCTTGTGTTCGAGGTAGGCTTCCATCTTTGGTGTTTTCGGTCAAAATTTTAGTCATAGTCGGGCCCCTGTTTATAAAGCATTTAGAAATAAATATTTATCACCTGTTATTGCATTCCACATTTTAAGCAATCCCATTTTAGTCATTACCACAAGGTTTACATTCCTTTATGAAATGTATGGTAAATAATCTTCACTTACATGAAATTATACCACTTGTTTTGGAGTAAAATAAGCAGTCTGTGAACAGTGCCAGTGTGAAAAAAAAAAAAAAACTAAATAAAATCATTTAATTTCCTAACCTAACATTAATTTAGTCCCATTTTTGGGTATATGTAGAGTCACAATGATGTGCCTTGCAAATGTATTTGCTGCATTTCTTGCACAACTTGATGGGGCCCAGAGTTTGGGAGACCATTATAGTTGGGTCCATGAGTATTTGGACAGTGACACAATTTTCATAGTTTTTCCTCTGTATATCACAATGGATTTGAAATAAAGCAATTAAAAGATGTGATTGAAATGAAGACTTTCAGCTTTAATTCAGTGTGTTTAACAAAAAATACCGCATTAACCATTTAGAAATTACATCCATTTAATTTGACCTCATCCCAACATTTTAACAGGATCAAAAAAAGGCCTGGACAAACTAGCTATATATATATATATATATATATATATATATATATATATATATATATATATATATATATATATATAAGATAATTTTTTAAATACTTGGATGCAAATCAATGACAGCCTGAGGTCTGGAACCCATGGACATCACCAAATGCTGAGTTTCCTTCCTTGAGATGCTTTGCCAGGCCTTTACTCTAGCCACCTTCTGTTGCTGCTTGTTTGTGGGTTTTTTTTTTTTTTGTCTGGGTTTTTTTTGTCAAAAGCATGCTCAATTGGGTTGAGGTGTTTTGGATCATTGTCCTTCTTTACTGTGAAGTGCCAGCAGTTTTGCAGCATTTGAATGAATCTGAGTGGAAAATTTAGCTCTCTTCACTTCAGAATTCATCCTGCTACTTCTATCAGCAGTTACATCATAAATAAACACTGGTGACCCTGTTCTATTGGCAAGCATACATGCCCATGCCATAACGCTTCCTCCACCATGTTTGACAGATGATGTGGTTTGCTTTGGATCATGAGTCCTTCATTTCTTCCTCCATACTCTTCTCTTCCCGTCATTCTGGTACAAGTTAATCTTGCTTTCATCTGTCCAAAGAATGTTGTTCCAGAACTGGGCAGGCTTTTTTAGATTTAAAAAAAAAAAAAAAAATTAGCAAAGGCTAATCAGGCTTTTCTGTTCTTGAGTGTTACTAGTCATTTGATTCTGGAGGTAAACCCTCTTTGTTTACATTCAGTGTTTCCCCACAGGAATTTGTGAGACTGGTGGGTGCACCTCTGACCCTCTGGGGGGTTGAGGGGCATGCTTATGGCGGCAAATCCGCGCCAAAAATCAGGTGTTCTTGACGCTCTCGCGCAAGGACACTCAACAGACATTTATTTATTTTTTTTGTTTATGTTTTGATATACATGTATATGGGGTTGTCATGGTACCAAAATTTCAGTAGTTGGTACTAATACCAGTAAAATTCCACGGTACTCGGTACCAAAGCAAAACACAAAAACATGCTTATTGAACAACACACTATTTTATTAATAAAGTTAAATAACAACAAAATGTATTTTAAAAAAAACAATGCCACTTTGTATATTTCAAGTATTTCAAAGTGTTTCAAGTTTTCCCCACAAGTAATTAAAAGTATAAAATAAACAAAAAAATTGCAAGCATGCAAAACACAAAAATATGCCATAATTGAACAACACACACTTCTTATTTATAAAGTTGAATATTAAAATAAATTAAAACATATGTGTATTTCTGAAAAATGCTTTAAGGTTTGGCCATATGTTTTTTCTCTTCAAGTAAATAATAACTAAATAAATTACAACCAAAAAATACAAACTACGTAAAAAAGTTTCTGAAACAAAACACTTGCCACTAGTTGGCACCTTTACGCTTTACTTTATGCTACAACATCCATAATGCAACCGCTACCATAATTGCACGGTGCACCTATGAAAAGTTCCCAACTGACTACCTGTCAGACAGCGCATCAGTACCGGGTTGACTCGGTACTACCGGTACTTGCGAAAATCTGGTACCGGCAACTTTTTTTTGAGTACTGACTTCGTACCGAAGTACTGGTACTTTTGACAACCCTACATATACATCATGTAAATACAGGGTATCTTTACCAGTTGTTAATAGACAAGAAGTCTACCAGTTTACTAACTAGGCTTTGCATTCTTGGCATGTTAATAGATAGTGATCCATCCAGCTGATATCATTACATTGATAATCATTCCTGTTGTAAGACTCTTCGTAATTAATTGTGAGCCCCCAGATAATAAGTCATTGGCTTAGTAACAGAGGGTTGTGACTTTACTGTTGTGACTTGAAGCCACTGACTCCAACGTTGCTTGAAGGGGATGAAATACTAATTTTAGAGAAAGGTTTAATTTTAAGTCATATTGCTATCTTGTAAATAAGATTTGTCGATTGTGTTTCATTATTATACTTTCTGTCCCGTGTACAAGGTGTCCTACACTTCACTCACAACTGTACATTTAATCAGATAAGTTGTGCTTAAACTATAATTAATTGCTGTAATATACTGCACATGGGGAAATGTTGCCTTGTTCACAAGCTTCAGTGATGGCTCTTTTTAGGTCATTGCTGGCTTACAGTGTTGGATGGATGGATTGCTATCTATTAACATCCCAAGAATGCAAAGACTAGCTAGTTAAACTGGTAGAACACTTCCTGTCTATTAACAACTGATAAAGATACACTGTATTTACATACATTATATTACATAATGTAGTATGCTGCAAGGGTATCAGTTGAAAAACTATCAAAAAAAATTAAAATAAATGACTCCCATGAAGCGTGTCCATGGATGAGGCCATGTCTCGCACGAAGAACAGGTAACTTCGCTAATATTTCGTCACAGTGGCAGGCAGTCAATCAGAATTGATTTCCGGTATAAATGAGTTAGCCAGTGATATGTGGCTACAATCAAGCCTGTTGGGCCTGCCCACTGCTGGAAAAATTAAAAAGTATCCTTATGAGCAGATGCCATAGTTGAGAAAAGAAGCAGCTTCTGGGTGTGGGAAATGATTTTGCTTGTGAATGCAGATTTTTTGCAGTACATTTGTGTGCGAGGGTTTAAAATGAGTTCTCCCCTTTCCACTTGTGTACATCGATTTTCCTCCCAGGGTTGTAATTTAATTTAATCAGATTGAATTAAATTTAAGAATTTAATTGGGTTTTTGGCACAAGCTGGAGTGAGAGATGCTTTGCTGAAGCGAAGGCCTGCAAGTAACGATCACTTTCATAATCGATTAATCAGGTAAAAGTTTTTGAAGGAACTTTGCAGGTAGCTTGGCCCAAACATCTTGGATAACTAACCACAGTTCTTTTGTGGATTTAGGCAGACTCAGTTGCTTCTCTCTCTTGATGTAATCCCAGAAAGACTCGATGTTAAGATCAGGGCTCTGTGGGGGCCATACCATCACTTCCAGGACTCCTTGTTCTTCTTTACGCTGAAGATAATTCTTAATGATTTTCACTGTATGTTTGGGGTCGTTGTCATGCTGCAGAATAAATTTGGGCCCAATCAGATGCCTCCTTGATGGTATTGCATGATGGATAAGTATCTGCCTGTACTTCTCAGCATTGAGGAGACCATTAATTCTGACCAAATCCCCAACTCCATTTGCAGAAATGCAGCCCCAAACTTGCAAGGAACCTCACCATGCTTCACTGTTGCCTGCAGACACTCATTCGTGTACCACTCTCCAGCCCTTTGGCAAACAACCTGCCTTCTGCTACAGCCAAATATGTCAGATTTTGACTTATCGGTCCAGAGCACCTGCTGCCATTTTTCTGCACCCCAGTTCTTGTGTTTTTATGTATAGTTGAGTCGCTTGGCATTGTTTAAATGTCGGAGGTATGGCTTTTTAATCGCAAGTCTTCCATGAAGGCCACTTCTGACCAGACGTCTCTGGACAGCAAATGGGTGTACCAGGGTCCCACTGGTTTCTGCCAGGTCTGAGCTGATGGCACTGCTGGACATCTTCCGATTGATTACTTAGCCCACTGCTCTCCTATAAACAAAGATGGAAATAGGTGCAGTCAAAGATTAATGCGTGTTTATGATTTTAAATATCTGACTCCACTCAATTAATGATTCCAATAGATATTACAATTCCAATCTCTATCATTAAATCTATCTCGACATTTGATTATCCTATTTAACCCTTTACTTACATTGTGCTCATTCATTCGGACAATGATCCCAAGCATATCTCAAATTCCACCAAGGCTTGGTTGCAGAAGTCCTGGAAGATTCTACAGTGGCCATCAGTCACCTGACTTTAACCCCATAGAAAATCTCTGGTGGGATTTGAAGAAGGCAGTTGCAGCACACAAACCCAAGAATAGTACTGAACTGGAGGCCATTTCTCATGAGGAATTGGCTAATATTTCTCAGGAACGCTGCCAGAAGCTGGTGTCTGGCTATGCATCTCATTTGCAGCAGGTCATAACAGCAAAAGGGTGCTCTACTAAGTACTAAAGATGCCATGAAGGGGTTGAATAATTTTGAGACTGGAGAAGTTGCATTTTCAGTTGAATTTGGGGAAACCACTTGAAGCATTTGTTGTGTTGAGCTATTTCAATTGCATTTGTTTGATTTGTTCATTGCAACCAGCGGAAAGTCTGAAAATTTTGACAAACCTGATTTACAATGGGGGTTGAATAATTTTGATTGCAACTGTGTGTGAGAGATAAAAATAGCCCCCACGCATGCAATATAGTAGACGGTTCTTCTTTCTGTTCACGTGGTGACGTCACTCCGGTACAATTTGTGCAGTTTTATAAGGAAATTAGCTTGTAAGTTTTATTGAGCATCTTGCAGAACCAGCCACAGTTCTTCTGGAGATGTTAACTGTCGCACTTGCTTCTTACTTTTTGCAGCAAAACCCAGTAGCCTCCATTGTGTTTTTTTTTTCTTTTCTTTTCTTTTTTTTATTCCTTCTTTGTCTAAAAAAGTGCTCTCTTGCATAATATGTTGCTTTTTTTAATGACCTACAAACATTTCTCTGTAATATCTAATTTTGTACTAGAAAACTGTTTGGGAATCCAAAATTTTTTTTTTTTTTTTTTTTTTTTTTTTTTTTGTACTGACTTGGTAATGTAGAAGTCATAAAATAAAAAATCTATAACAAAGTTTGTACTAAAACAAGTAGGTTGCCTAAAACTTGCACAGTAGTGTGTGTGTGTGTGTGTGTGTGTGTGTGTGTGTGTGTGTGTGTATAATTGGACAAACAACTGTGTTAATGTAAAGTTTTAGTCTGAGGTTTATATTTGTAACACTCAGTTTGTGGATTTTATTTTAAATAAATGAAAAAACGGTACTGAAAGTTTGCCCCCCACCCATCTGGTTAATCTGGGGGGGGGGAAATCAGCTGATTAATCGATTATGAAAATAATCATTAGTTGCAGCCCTAGTCTTCAGTGCAAGTGAGTATTTCTTCAATGGAGCATCAGATGTACAGTATGTAGGAAAGACAAGGGAACTACTAAACCCTGTGGTCTTGATCTCAAGCTGGTATGAACTCCAAGTTTGTGCAAAACATTGATATTTTAGTTCTAATCCATCAGCTTGTCATCTGAACCCATGCTTCAATAGTAGAGATTAGGCATGAGGAAAATCTGAATCATGAATAGTTACAAATACCAGTTGATTTTAGTACGAAACCTTCAGGTGTCTGCTAGTAAGCTGAGGAATGAAAGGAATTTCACCTTTCAGCACAACAATGACCCAAAGCATACAGTGCATATAGAAAAGAATCACCCCCCTTTAAAATAATCACATTTTGTTGCTTTTCAGCCTGAAATGAAGACAGGCAGTTTTGTTGTTGTTTTTTTGTTTTATCCAGCTGTGTTTAGCTACTCAGTGCAACTTATAACATCCAAGTGAAAGATATAACACCATGTCAGAAAATTTAAAAAAAAAAAAAAAACAATCACTGAGTTGGAAAAAGGTTCACCCCCCCCCCCCCCCCCCCCTCCAAAAAATGACTTGTAAACTCAATCAAGTGTAGCTAATCACCTTCTCAATGGCACCCAAAGCCATTTGACTTTCAGCTGTGATCAGCAATGTCAATGGGAAGAAGGTTTACCTTCCAACATGACAATGACCCAAAGCACACAGCAAAACTGACCACACAGTGAGAGACAGACTAAAGGCTGTAATTAAAAAATTAAGGCAAATTAAAGCAAGGGGGTGATCCTTTTTTCCAACTCAGCTGGATAAAATAAAAACTGTCAGTTTTCATTTCAGGCTGAAAAGCAACAAAATGTGATTTCTTTTCTATACCCACTGTATATCCAAATGACTAAAGGAATGGCTTATCCAAAAGAAGACCAATGTTTTTGAATGACCTAGACAGAGTCCAGACTTTAATCCAACTAAAAATCTGTGGGGTGACCTGACATGGGCTGTGCACAGGAGATGCCCTCACAATTTGATGGCTCTAGAATGTTTTTGCAAGTTAAGATGTGTCATGCTGACAGACTCTTATACAAAAAGACTGAGTGGTGTAATAAAATCCAAAGGTGCTTCAACAAAGTGTTAGTTTAGGGGTGTGCATAGGGGTGTACATAAATACTAGGTTATTGTAAGGGTTTTTTTTGTTTGTTTGTTTTTCTTTTCTCTTCTTCTCCCCCCTCCCTTTTTTACCTAAAAAGTTTGATTGTTTTTCACTTGATTTTTATACCTGTATGGAAAAACTATACTGTATGGAGAAGTAGAAAAAGTTCTGACAATTTATCTTGGTTTAATTTTTTTTAAATCTCAAAAACCTGCCATTTTAACAAGGGTGTGTAGACTTTTTATATCCATTTTATTTGAATGAGTATATGAATTTGTGTGTGCATGGTGCCCTGCTATGACCTAGAGTCGAGGTGACTTCTCTTGCCTTGTACCCAGTGTTACCAGGACAGGCTCTGGATCCATTGCAACCCTAACTGGGATAAAGCAGTTAGAGTGAGTGTGAGCACATATGTAAGATCATATATTGACCCATGCAGACTATTATTAATATAGTCTATGTAATATTTTTTCCCCCATGACTCTCTCCTTCTGCCTGAAAGGTCAGAAATCCTGTTCAGCATAGCTTTTTTATACAGCAGATGAGAAATTACTTGCATTTCACACCAAACAATTATTCTTTGTTTCTATAGCAACCAAATTTGTTAGCTAAAGTGCAAATACAAATGCTAGCCAAAGCCACTGCCACCTAAAAGCCTTTTTTTAAAAATAACTTTTAGGCTCTCAGTATCAATCTGCCTGTTGCCCTGAAAATAGTAGCATATTACAAACAGTGCCACTAAAAATTTCAATCGTCTGTTTACTCTTCTAGCATTGTTGGTACGCCAGTTCAGCTCATGCTCCAGCAAACCAATTGAACTCAGACAAACATACACTATATGGCCAAAAGTATGTGAACACCTGACCTTCAACACCAATTTGTGGGTCTTCCCCAAACTATTGCAACGAAGTTAGAAGCAAACAATTTTCTAGAATGTCTTGTCACACTTCTGTGTTTACAACGGAAATGCGGAGGCAGGATAGGGATGACTCAAAAAGGTTCTTTATTGGCCATTAATACTTTGCTCACTTTTCAGCGGTTCTTGTCTCGTCTCTCCTCTCTTTATCCTTCCCACCACTCACTGAAACACAACAATCATTAGCCAAATTCTGCACAGGTGTGTGATTCTTAGCACTCACCTTCTCCAGCTCTGCCCCCCATTCACAAACTGAAGCTTGACCATGCCCCTGTTTCCACATACCCCCACCGCCCGACGCAAGTCGGGGAACCATCTGGCCTGTTGTTGACTAACCCTAAACTGTTCACTGGACTGGATCTGGCACTCCCTTTTTAGTGAGATAAGTCAGTGGGTTGGTGACATCCAAATAATTAGCCACAAACCTATGATAATTGCCAGCCAGCTCCAGAAACCCTCACCTCCTTTTTGATCTTGGGCAGGCTGCAGTCGCTGCTGTCTTATCAATTTGGGGACACACCGGTCCATGGCCTAAGTGGAAGCCCAGAAGGACCCAAAAGGAAAGCTCACGAATTGGTGTAACCCAAATGGTGTAGAACATGACATTTTCTCATATGGTATTGGAGTCAAGAGGATCTGCTAATATCCCTTTGTCTAACTTTACTTTTTGTCCTATATCTCGAGGTTATGGTTATAAGTCATACACTCAGAATTTTTTCCTCTTATTCCTTGGCTTCTCCTGAATTCAGAATACTACCAACTAATTTCCACTATGATGGATTTTTGCTATTTTGCATAATATGCAAAACCTACTTTTGTGAAGGATTTTTGACTGATCTTCACAAATCTAGTGTCAAACAATTCAGGAGCATGTGAACCTCAATAATTATCAAAAACATGTTGACATTTGTAAACAATATGGCTGCCATATGTCAATCAATGCTAATGAGGTGGAGCATAATTTACTCAAACAGCTGTAACTCATGAATGCTTGTGTGTATCCAGATGAAACTTGAAAGACATATAGGACAAGGTTTTAATTACTAAAAAAAATACATGGCTGCCATTGGCCATTTTCTCAGAAACTGAAAGTCCACTCGTGCTGAAATTTGGTGTGATGCATCAGTATGCCAATCTGTAACTGGAGTTTTAATCACCACTGAATTACTTCAAAAACATGGTCACCTTCAGTCAGTTTACAGCAGGTATTGCACACAACTAGCATTGAGCTATTGTCACAAAACTTCATAAGGTCTGTTCATGTGTGGTCTCCCTTGTTCTATGTACAAGGATTGGCCACTGATGATGGGCAGGGGATTTTTGCTAAGACTGCCTGGA
>CM042554.1:485000-494991 GCA_023630585.1 Cranoglanis bouderius
ATTGTGCCCAATTAGCTATTTTCCCTCCCCGGTGTCATGTGACTCGTTAGTGTTACAAGGTCTCAGGTGTGAATGGGGAGCAGGTGTGTTAAGTTTGGTGTTATCGCTCTCACACTCTCTCATACTGGTCACTGGAAGTTCAACATGGCACCTCATGGCAAAGAACTCTCTGAGGATCTGAAAAAAAGAATTGTTGCTCTACATAAAGATGGCCTAGGCTATAAGAAGATTACCAACACCCTGAAACTGAGCTGCAGCACGGTGGCCAAGACCATACAGCAGTTTAACAGGACAGGTTCCACTCAGAACAGGCCTCGCCATGGTCGAACAAAGAAGTTGAGTGCACGTGCTCAGCATCATATCCAGAGTTTGGCTTTGCAGAATAGGCGTATGAGTGCTGCCAGCATTGCTGCAGAGGTTGAAGGGGTGGGGGTCAGCCTGTCAGTGCTCCAGACCATATGCACGCACACTGCATCAGAATTGGTCTGCATGGCTGTCATCCCAGAAGGAAACCTCTTCTAAAGATGATGCACAAAAAGCCCATAAACAGTTTGCTGAAGACAAGCAGACTAAGGACATGGATTACTGGAACCTGGAAGATAAACTTATTTGGTTCAGATGGTGTCAGCGTATGTGGTGGCAACCAGGTGAGGAGTACAAAGACAAGTTTGTCTTGCCTACAGTCAGTCATGGTGGTGGGAGTGTCATGGTCTGGGGCTGCATTGAGAGAACCATGAATGCCAACATGTACTGTGACATGCTGAAGCAGAGCATGATCCCCTCCCCTCGGAAACTGGAGCAGCAGGGCAGTATTCCAACATGATGCGACCCCAAACACACCTCCAAGATGACCACTGCCTTGCTAAAGAAGCTGAGGGTAAAGGTGATGGACTGGCCAAGCATGTCTCCAGACCTAAACCCTATTGAGCATCTGTGGGGCATCCTCAAGCGGAAGTGCAAGGTCTCTAACATCCACCAGCTCTGTGATGTTGTCATGGAGGGAGTGGAAAGAGGACTCCAGTGGCAACCTGTGAAGCTCTGGTGAACTCCATGCCCAACAGGGTTAAGGCAGTGCTGGAAAATAATGGGTGGCCACACAAAATATTGACACATTGGGCCCAATTTGGACATTTTCACTTAGGGGTATACTCACTTTTGTTGCCTGCCGGTTTAGACATTAATGGCTGTGTGTTGAGTTACTTTGAGGGGACAGCAAATTTACACTGTTACACAAGCTGTACACTCACTACTTTACATTGCTTAGCAAAGTGTCATTTCGTCAGTGTTGTCCCATGAAAAGATATAATAAAATATTTACAACAATGTAGAGGGTGTACTCACTTTTTGTGAGATACTGTATGTGTGTCTGTCTGTCTGTCTGTCTGTCTGTCTATCTATCTATCTATCTGTCTATCTGTCTAAATAATTAGATAGATAATGTATGTATGTATGTATATAGGTGATGCAGAGTGTTCCCAGAGGTGAGAGAGTGAGTGATAGGGGCAGACTTTAATGGACATGTTGGTGAAGGGAATAGTGGGGAAGAGGAAGTGATGGGCAGGTTTGGTCTTCAGAGTAAGGAACCCAGAAGGACAGAGGTTGGTAGACTTTGCTAAAAGTATGGAGATGGCTGTGGTGAACACGTACTTTCAGAAGAGGCAGGAACACAGGGTGACATATAAGAGTGGTGGCAGGAGCACACAGGTGGACTATATCTTATGTAGACACTGTAATCTGATGGAGATTAGCGATTGCAAAGTAGTGGTAGGAGAGAGTGTAGCTAGACAGCATAGGATGGTGGTGTGTAAGATGACCCTGGTGGTGAGGAAGATGAAGAGAGCAAAGGCAGAGCAGAAGACAAAGTGGTGGAAGTTGGAAAAGGAAAGAGTGCTGTGTGGTTTTCAGGGAGGGAGTTGAGACAGGCTTTAGGTGGTCAGGAGGTGCTTCCAGATGACTGGACTACTACAGCCAAAGTGATCAGGGAGACAGGTAGGAAGGTGCTAGGTGTGTCATCTGGAAGGAGGAAAGAAGACAAAGGAGACTTGGTGGTGGAATGAGGAAGTTCAGGAGAGTATCCAGAAGAAAGAGGTTAGCTAGGAAGAAGTGGGACAGTGAGAGGATGGAGGGAAAGTAGACAGGAATATAGGAGATGCAGCATGAGGAGGTTAAGATGGAGGTGGCAAAGAGGCCAAACAGAAAGCTTATGAGGACATGTATGCAAGGTTAGATAGTAAGGAAGGTGAGAGGATTTGTATCGGTTGGCGAGGCAGAGGGATAGAGATGGTAAGGATGTGCAGCAGGTTAGAGTGATTAAAGATAGAGATGGAAATGTGTTGACAGGTGACAGGAGGGTGAGGGAAAGATGGAAGGAGTACTTTGAGGAACTGATGAATGAGGAAAATGACAGAGAGAAGAGTAGCAGAGGCAAATATTGTTGAGCAGGAAGTAGAAAAAGGATTAGCAAGGGTGAAGTTAGGAGAGCTTTGAAGAGGGATGCAGAGAGGAAAGGCGGTTGGTCCTGATGACATACCAGTGGAGGTATTAAGAGGTATTAAGCTGATGAGCCATACAATGAAGTTGTGGGAAAAGAGTAGTGGAAGCAAGGCTAAGGGGAGAAGTGAGCATTTGTGAGCAGCAGTATGTTTCATACCAATAAAGAGCACAACAGATGCAATATTTGCTTTGAGAATGTTGATGGAGAAGTACAGAGAGGGTCAGAAAAAGAGCTGCATTGTGTCCTTGTAGATTTAGAGAAAGCGTATGACAGGGTGCCAAGAGAGGAGCTGTGGTATTGTATGAGGAGGTCTGGAGTGGCAGAGAAGTATGTTAGAGTGGTGCAGGATATGAGAGCAGTAGGACAATGGTAAGGTGTGCGGTAGGTGTGACAGAGGAGTTCCACGGTGAAGGTGGGACTGCATCAAGGATCGGCTCTGAGCCCCTTCTTGTTTGCGGTGGTGATGGACAGGCTGACAGATGAGGTCAGACAGGAATCTCCATGGACTATGATGTTTGCAGATGACATTTGTGATCTGTAGTGAGAGCAGGGGAGCAGCTGGAGGAAACTCTAGAGAGGTGGAGGTTTGCTCTGGAGAGAAGAGGAATGAAGATTAGTCGCAGCAAGACAGAATACATGTGTGTGAATGAGAGGGATCCAAGTGGAACAATGAGGTTACAGGAGAGAAGAGATAAAGAAGGTGCAGGATTTTAAGTACTTAGGGTCCAACAGTCCAGAGCAGGGAGTGTGGAAAAGAGGTGGCGTGTGCAGGCAGGTTGGAATGGGTGGAGAAAAGTGTCAGGTCTGTTGTGTGATAAGAGTACCAGCAAGAATGAAAGGAAAGGTGTACAGGACAGTAGTGAGAGCAGCGATGTTGTATGGTTTGGAGACAGTTGCACTGAGGAAAAGACAGGAGGAAAGAGTTATAGGTAGCGGTTCTCTTTGGGAGTAGCGAGGATGGATAGGATCAGGAATGAGTACAGGTGCATCTCAATAAATTAGAATAATAAGTGAAAAAGTTCATTTATTTCAGTAATTCAACTCAAATTGTGAAACTCGTGTATTAAATAAGTTCAATGCACACAGACTGAAGTAGTTTAAAGTCTTTGGTTCTTTTAATTGTGATGATTTTTGGCTCACATTTAACAAAAACCCACCAATTCACTATCTCAACAGAATTAGAATATGGTGACATGCCAATCAGCTAATCAACTCAAAACACCTGCAAAGGTTTCCTGAGCCTTCAAAATGGTCTCTCAGTTTGGTTCACTAGGTAAGCCACAAACATTCACTGCCAGAAGCTGGCTGTTCACAGAGTGCTGTATCCAAGCATGTTAACAGAAAGTTGAGTGGAAGGAAAAAGTGTGGAAGAAAAAGATGCACAACCAACCGAGAGAACCGCAGCCTTATGAGGATTGTCCAAGCAAAATCGATTCAAGAATTTGAGTGAACTTCACAAGGAATGGACTGAGGCTGGGATCAAGGCATCAAGAGCCACCACACACAGGCGTGTCAAGGAATTTGGCTACAGCTGTCGTATTCCTCTTGTTAAGCCACTCCTGAACCAAAGACAACGTCAGAGGCGTCTTACCTGGGCTAAGGAGAAGAAGAACTGGACTGTTGCCCAGTGGTCCAAAATCCTCTTTTCAGATGAGAGCAAGTTTTGTATTTCATTTGGAAACCAAAGGTCCTAGAGTCTGGAGGAAGGGTGGAGAAGCTCATAGCCCAAGTTGCTTGAAGTCCAGTGTTAAGTTGCCACAGTCTGTGATGATTTGGGGTGCAATGTCATCTGCTGGTGTTGGTCTATTGTGTTTTTGAAAACCAAAGTCACTGCATCCATTTACCAAGAAATTTTGGAGCACTTCATGCTTCCTTCTGCTGACCAGCTTTTTGAAGATGATGATTTCATTTTCCAGCAGGATTTGGCACCTGCCCACACTGCCAAAAGCACCAAAAGTTGGTTAAATGACCATGGTGTTGGTGTGCTTGACTGGCCAGCAAACTCACCAGACCTGAACCCCATAGAGAATCTATGGGGTATTGTCAAGAGGAAAATGAGAAAAAAGAGACCAAAAAATGCAGAAGAGCTGAAGGCCACTGTCAAAGAAACCTGGGCTTCCATACCACCTCAGCAGTGCCACAAACTGATCACCTCCATACCAGGCCGAATTGAGGCAGTGATTAAAGCAAAAGGAGCCCCTACCAAGTATTGAGTACATGTACAGTAAATGAACATACTTTCCAGAAGGCCAACAATTCACTAATTTTTTTTTTATTGGTCTTATGAAGTATTCTAATTTGTTGAGATAGTGAATTGGTGGGTTTTTGTTAAATGTGAGCCAAAATCATCACAATTAAAAGAACCAAAGACTTAAACTACTTCAGTCTGTGTGCACTGAATTTATTTAATACATGAGTTTCACAATTTGAGTTGAATTACTGAAATAAATAGACTTTTTCGACATTCTAATTTATTGAGATGCACCTGTACATCAGAGGGACAGCACATGTGAGATGTTTTGGAGACAAAGTTAGAGAGGCCAGGTTGAGATGGTTTGGACATGTTCAGAGGAGGGAGAGTGAATATATCGGTAAAAGGATGCTGAGGTTAGAGCTGCCAGGCAGGAGGCCGAGGGGAAGACCAAAGAGGAGGTTTATGGATGTAGTGAAGGAGGACATGAAGGTAGTCGGTCTGAGAGAAGAGGATGCAGGGGATAGGGCTAGATGAAGGCAGATGATTCGCTGTGGCGACTCCTGAAGGGAACAGCCGAAAGGAAAAGAAAGTATGTATGTATGTATATATCTATATCTAATAAATATATATATATATATATATATATATACACACACACACACACACACACACACACACACACACACACACACACACACACACAGGTGCATCTCAATAAATTAGAATATCATGGAAAAGTTCATTTATTTCAGTAATTCAACTCAAATTGTGAAACTCGTGTATTAAATAAATTCAGTGCACACAGACTGAAGTAGTTTAAGTCTTTGGTTCTTTTAATTGTGATGATTTTGGCTCACATTTAACAAAAACCCACCAATTCACTATCTCAACAAATTAGAATACTTCATAAGACCAATAAAAAAAAAAAATTTAGTGGTGTTGGCCTTCTGGAAAGTATGTTCATTTACTGTACATGTACTCAATACTTGGTAGGGCTCCTTTTGCTTTAATCACTGCCTCAATTCGGCGTGGCATGGAGGTGATCAGTTTGTGGCACTGCTGAGGTGGTATGGAAGCCCAGGTTTCTTTGACAGTGGCCTTCAGCTCATCTGCATTTTTTGGTCTCTTGTTTCTCATTTTCCTCTTGACAATACCCCATAGATTCTCTATGGGGTTCAGGTGTGGTGAGTTTGCTGGCCAGTCAAGCACACCAACACCATGGTCATTTAACCAACTTTTGGTGCTTTTGGCAGTGTGGGCAGGTGCCAAATCCTGCTGGAAAATGAAATCAGCATCTTCAAAAAGCTGGTCAGCAGAAGGAAGCATGAAGTGCTCCAAAATTTCTTGGTAAATGGATGCAGTGACCGGTTTTCAAAACCCCAATGGACCAACACCAGCAGATGCCATTGCACCCCAAATCATCACAGACTGTGGAAACTTAACACTGGACTTCAAGCAACTTGGGCTATGAGCTTCTCCACCCTTCCTCCAGACTCTAGGACCTTGGTTTCCAAATGAAATACAAAACTTGCTCTCATCTGAAAAAGGGACTTTTTGGACCACTGGGCAACAGTCCAGTTCTTCTTCTCCTTAGCCTAGGTAAAAGAGCGCCTCTGGCGTTGTCTGTGGTTCAGGAGTGGCTTAACAAGAGGAATCGACAACTGTAGCCAAATTCACTGACACGTCTGTGTGTGGTGGCTCTTGATGCCTTGACCCCAGCCTCAGTCCATTCCTTGTGAAGTTCACTCAAATTCTTGAATCGATTTTGTGACAATCCTCATAAGGCTGCGGTTCTCTCGGTTGGTTGTGCATCTTTTTCTTCCACACTTTTTCCTTCCACTCAACGTTCTGTTAACATGCTTGGATACAGCACTCTGTGAACAGCCAGCTTCTTTGGCAATGAATGTTTGTGGCTTACCTAGTAGAACCAAACTGAGAGACCATTTTGAAGGCTCAGGAAACCTTTGCAAGTGTTTTGAGTTGATTAGCTGATTGGCATGTCACCATATTCTAATTTGTTGAGATAGTGAATTGGTGGGTTTTGTTAAATGTGAGCCAAAATCATCACAATTAAAAGAACCAAAGACTTAAACTACTTCAGTCTGTGTGCACTGAATTTATTTAATACCACGAGTTTCACAATTTGAGTTGAATTACTGAAATAAGCGAACTTTTCCACGACATTCTAATTTATTGAGATGCACCTGTGTGTGTGTGTGTGTGTGTGTGTGTGTGTGTGTGTGTGTGTGTGTGTGTGTGATGTGTGTGTGTGTGTGTGTGTGTGTGTGTGTGTGTGTGTGTGTGTGTGTGTGTGTGTATATATATATATATATATATATATATATATATTAGTGTGTGATGGATGTGTGTATGTGTATTTGAAAGCATAGGCTCAGCCATTGGCAGAGATAGAAACCAGAGGAGCCTCATTTTTAAAACATTTTGCCATGGATTCCAAAGTGAAAGTGTGCACAAACACCAGGCATACTTTTTTTATTTTTATTTATTTTATCTATAAAACCTTGCATACACACCTGCATACAATTCAGCTTTATAAATCTCCAATCCTTTTTTGAAAATGTACACAGATGAGTCAGCTTTTTCTTCAGCTTGGTTACCAACCACAAATATCTATAATACGTCAATGCAGATTACTTCGCCCTTACATACTTAATATGTACGTTTTTAGTACAATTCATTCTTGAGTGAGATAAGCGTTGACAATGAAGAAGAAGAGCAAAGAAAGAGAGAATTGTGAGAATGCAAATTGGAAATATGGCTGAAGATCCAGAAAAAAAAAAATTACCTGCTATTGATTAAAAACTTTGGATTAATGAGCTAAAAAGTATATAAAAGGGACCATGTACAAAAATACAAATAACATAAGTAAATAGCTTGTTTAAAAATACACTTTACACACTAGTCTCAGCTATTTACAATCAGAAGCCACTGACCACTTCACACAGTCTCACATGTGAAGATTACTCCCTATCTTGTGGGTAGAGATGTGAATTGTTTAACTAATGTCCGGATTGTTGGTTAGGGGAGATGAGAGAATGAGAGAGCCCGTTCTGCTGTACTGCCATGTTGTGCTGCACAGCTGCGCATGCTCTCCACAATTAAGCAGAC
Organism: Cranoglanis bouderius; assembly: GCA_023630585.1. Classification (NCBI taxonomy): domain Eukaryota; kingdom Metazoa; phylum Chordata; class Actinopteri; order Siluriformes; family Cranoglanididae; genus Cranoglanis; species Cranoglanis bouderius. The sequence continues at coordinate 492,818 of CM042554.1, forward strand.
TTTTTCTGTAGTTTGAGTATAGCAGTCTTCCACCTGTCATGCATCCAGACAACACCATCACCCTTTAAACAGACCATTGTTCTGGTCTACAACTGAACTTAGGAGATTGCACATCATTTAATAACGCGTCTCTCCTCTGAGCTATGTGGGTTAGGAATTAAAATGACTTGTTCTTTTTAGACTATGGAATGGGAAATTGCTGTTGACTGATGAAAGCAGATAGGTGCCCTTTTGCAACTTATGAGTGTAGTCATTTGAACCCACTCATTGTAATTAACCCATGCCTTTGTCCTCCAATTTCCCTCTCCTGTTACAACCTTTGGCAACCCTCGCCCTGCCTGCCACAGTCAAATTGGCGTTGTTATTATAAATAAAGCTTAGCGTCCCATAAAGCTGCTAGTATATATTTAGTGCATGACTTTGTGTGTCGCACAAAAGCAGCTTTGGCAGTGTAAGCGGCACTGTTTACATACTCTATTTTCTACGTCTTTTTGTATACATCTGGAAGGTTACAAAATGACATCCACTAGATAGCATGTCCAGAGCCAAAAGCTAACATGCCTGTCACTTTGTTGTCTGAGCTGCATCTTAAGTCGTAAACTACTGACCTTACTTTCAAGGCTGGTACACAAAACAGACCAGTAGGTTTGAGATATGGCATATGTTTCTTAAAATTCAGAGCATTGATCATAAGAAGGAAAACTGGTTAGATGTTTGTTCTCAGCAGTTGTGTTGGAAATAGTACATGTGGATCTGCGATTTGAGACAGCAACTACTTTTAGTCAGATTCTGCAGAAATACTGTCACATAGTGCTATACGTGCCCCACTATTTACACTGGTATTGCACGCATGCAGTGCAATTAATTTAATTAATTTCAATGAGACTTAATTTCTTGAGGATGTGAACAAGTGATACTCCAAATGACTGCAGGATATGCAAGACCACCATCTTGTGCATGTGTAACCAGCCATGCCAGTTAGCGATGCCCATTCTGTCAACCTTAAGTGTTTCAGCCTTGAGGGTCACTTGTACCGCTAGACACTATTAAATAAACCCTTTAGAAGTGGACGTGGTGTGAAGATCAAAAAATCACATGACTTCATGGATGTAATGTGTCATAAGAGGAGAGGCTGAGGCAATAATGCAAAGAGAAGTCTCCCAGACCAAAAGCAAGGTGATTAAAAAGCTTAAAAGGTGCTGCCATTAGTTCTTCAATCCACACCCCCCACATATTCATGCTTGCAACCATAGAGGGAGTGAGCTAAGAAAGCAAAAGGTGTGTTAACAAGGACATTAAGGAACAGTAAAAGAAAGTATTTGTTGATCTTTTTATTCTATTCACATGTGCTTCAATAAAAAAAAAAGAAAAATAAAATACTTGCATGTAGGAGATCACACCTCCTGTATCTGAATCCTAGAAAGCCTCCTCACTCTCCTTGTTCCTTGATTCCTCTGGGCACATTTTTAGAATTGTCTTTTGATCAATTTCTCTCTTGTGATTTACAAGAGTGAAGGCCAGTTGGATCAAAAAGGAGACAAAGAAAGGTCATAAAATCTAATCTTACAGGAATAATTCTCAGAGATAAAACCATATTCATAATTATGAGGTGTATGACTACATGCAATAAAACAAATATTAATTTGGTTACAGGTGGAGTTTTGTTTTCAATTTAAAAAAAAATATTCGGCTATTTTGCACATGGTCCAATTTTTAAAAACAGACAAAAAGCAGGACAGCATGATATTCTGGGAATGTTCTGTAAGTCCTTTAGAAGTAGAGATGTTTTTTAGTGACTGTTTCCATGCATTATGATTTTTAGCCAAATAAAATGGCAAATGAAAAAGTATTTTACATAGTTTTTATTTTTTTATTTTTATTCAAATAATATTTAAAATGCCTGATGTATTATGTTTAGCTGTGTTTGTTTGTTTTTTTTTTTTTATTGACTTTCAGCATAATTAAAGGTTCATAAAGACAATTGTCTTTAAATACTCTTTACTGAACTATTTTTAGTTACAATGAAACATCAATACTAAATATGCCAAAAAAATTAATAAACCAAAAATTTAAAATAAGCAGCAATTTAAAATTTACAATTAAGTAATCTAAGATCTGTACTTCCATATTGCAAAACTAAATTCCTAAATCTTGCTATATCGTTTAGGTGTCTG
>CM042554.1:495091-525091 GCA_023630585.1 Cranoglanis bouderius
CACATATTGGTATCAAAGGAAATAGGAAATAGCAGATAAGGCAACAAAATAAGCCATAAAAACAATGACATTAATAATTTTATCAGTTAGTCTAATTAGAGAATGAATTCAAAGAGTATTATTAAAAAAGGTTGAAAGAAAGGGTGGCAGAAACATTGGGATAAGGAAAAGAAAGGCCGATCGGTTTTACAAAATTCAAAGGCAGCGATGGGAAGAAGATATAGAGATAATAATATCAAGAGATAAGATTTGGATACACAAGACTAAACAGTACACTTTATAAAATGGGGAAACATAATATGGGAGAAGTGTATGAATATTGGCAGACAGAAGAAACAGTGGAACATGTTATGCTATGCTGTCAGAGAATAAAAAAAGACTGAAAGAAGGATTCTAATACAAAATCTAGCAAAAATAAAAGTGCAATTTATACTAGGCGATATTCTACAAAATAACTCCCAGGAAATTAATGTTATAATTTTTATTTTCAGTATCTTAAAATAACTAGAATTTGTGGGAGAGGATATTATAAAAAGGGAGGGAATACATGTCATCTTCATCTACACTCCCATACCCAGTCGGTGGCGGTAACTACACCATTTCGATTTGTTTTGTCAGCCGCCAATAAGAAGAAGAAGAATAGTGCCGAAGCGTGGGAGTTGGGACGCATTTGTGAAGATGGCTGCGAGCGATATTCAACCTGAACCTGTTCATTTTTAGTAACGAATTACTGAGGTAAGCGGAATAAATGACTGTTTTGTCGTAACGAATTAGAGTAGTTTATTCACACTTGAACCTTGCCTTATGGGATAAATGCATATTTCAAGCAATTACATGCACAATCACAAGGACTTTAACGATTAGCAAGTCACACTGCTTATTTCGTTTTTAACCGCTTGTCAATTCGAGGTAGGCTTCCATCTTTGGTGTTTTCGGTCAAGAAATTTTAGTCATAGTCGGGCCCCTGTTTATAAAGCATTTAGAAATAAATATTTATCACCTGTTGTGCATTCCACATTTTAAGCAATCCCATTTTAGTCATTACCACAAGGTTTACATTCCTTTGCATGAAATGTATGGTAAATAATCTTCACTTACATGAAATTATACCACTTGTTTTGGAAGTAAAATAAGCAGTCTGTGAACAGTGCCAGTGTGAAAAAAAAAAAACTAAATAAAATCATTTAATTTCCTAACCTAACATTAATTTAGTCCCATTTTTGGGTATATGTAGAAGTCACAATGATGTGCCTTGCAAATGTCATTTGCTGCATTTCTTGCACAACTTGATGGGGCCCAGAGTTTGGGGAGACCATTATAGTTGGGTCCATGAAGTATTTGGACAGTGACACAATTTTCATAGTTTTTTCCTCTGTATATCACAATGGATTTGAAATAAAGCCAATTAAAAAGATGTGATTGAAATGAAGACTTTCAGCAGCTTTTAATTCAGTGTGTTTAACAAAAAAATACATGCGCGTGTAACCATTTAGAAATTACATCCATTTAATTTGACCTCATCCCAACATTTTAACAGAGGATCAAAAAAAGGCCTGGACAAACCTAGCTATATATATATATATATATATATATATATATAAGATAATTTTTAAATACTTGGATGCCAAATCAGCTGTGACAGCCTGAGGTCTGGAACCCATGGACATCACCAAATGCTAGAGTTTCCTTCCTTGAGATGCTTTGCCAAGGCCTTTACTCTAGCCACCTTCTGTTGCTGCTTGTTTGTGGGTTTTTTTTTTTTGTCTGGGTTTTTTTGGTCAAAAGCATGCTCCAATTGGGTTGAGGTGTTTTGGATCATTGTCCTTCTTTACTGTGAAGTGCCAGCAGTTTTTGCAGCATTTGAATGAATCTGAGTGGAAGAATTTAGCTCTCTTCAGCTTCCAGAATTTCATCCTGCTACTTCTATCAGCAGTTACATCATAAATAAACACTGGTGACTCCTGTTCTGTTGGCAAGCATACATGCCCATGCCATAACGCTTTCCTCCACCATGTTTGACAGATGAGCTGTGGTTTGCTGGATCATGAGTCTCTTCATTTCTTCCTCCATACTTCTTCTCTTCCCGATCATTTCTGGTACAAGTTAATCTTGCTTTCATCTGTCCAAAGAATGTTGTTTCCAGAACTGGGCAGGCTTCTTTTAGATTTAAAAAAAAAAAAAAAATTAGCAAAAAGGCTAATCAGGCTTTTCTGTTCTTGAGTGTTCACTAGTCATTTGATTCTGGGAGGTAAACCCTCTTTTGTTTACATTCAGTGTTTCCCCACAGAATTTGTGAGACTGGTGGGGTGCACCTCTGACCCTCTCTGGGGGGTTGAGGGGGGCATGCTTATGGCGTGCAAATCCAAGCGCCCCAAAATCAGGTGTTCTTGGCAGCTCTCGCGCAAGGACACTCAACAGACATTTATTTATTTTTTTGTTTATGTTTTGATATACATGTATATGGGGTTGTCATGGTACCAAAATTTCAGTAGTTGGTACTAATACCAGTAAAATTCCACAGTACTCGGTGCCAAAGCAAAACACAAAACATGCTTATTGAACAACACACTATTTTATTAATGAAGTTAAATAACAACAAAATGTATTTTAAAAACAATGCCACTTTTGTGTATTTCAAAGTGTTTCAAGTTTTCCCCACAAGTAATTAAAAGTATAAAATAAATAAACAAAAAATTGCAAGCATGCAAAACACAAAAATATGCCATAATTGAACAACACACACTTCTTATTTATAAAGTTGAATATTAAAATAAATTAAAACATATATGTATTTCTGAAAAATGCTTTAAGGTTTGGCCATATGTTTTTCTCTTCAAGTAAATAATAACTAAATAAATTACAACCAAAAATACAAACTACGTAAAAAGTTTCTGAAACAAAACACTTGCCACTAGTTGGCACCTTTACGCTTTACTTTATGCTACAACATCCATAATGCAACACAGCTACCATAATTGCCACGGTGCACCTATGAAAAGTTCCCAACTGACTACCTGTCAGACAGCGCATCAGTACCGGGTTGACTCGGTACTACGGTACTTGCGAAAATCTGGTACCGGCAACTTTTTTGAGTACTGACTTGCGTGCCCAGTACTGGTACTGACAACCCTATATATACATCATGTAAATACAGGGTATCTTTACCAGTTGTTAATAGACAAGAAGTCTACCAGTTTACTAACTAGGCTTTGCATTCTTGGCATGTTAATAGATAGTGATCCATCCAGCTGATATCATTACATTTGATAATCATTCCTGTTGTAAGACTCTTCGTAATTAATTGTGAGCCCCCAGATAATAAGTCATTGGCTTAGTAACAGAGGGTTGTGACTTTACTGTTGTGACTTGAAGCCACTGACTCCAACGTTGCTTGAAGGGGATGAAATACTAATTTTAGAGAAAGGTTTAATTTTAAGTCATATTGCTATCTTGTAAATAAGATTTGTCGATTGTGTTTCATTATTATACTTTCTGTCCCGTGTACGAGGTGTCCTACACTTCACTCACAACTGTACATTTAATCAGATAAGTTGTGCTTAAACTATAATTAATTGCTGTAATATACTGCACATGGGGAAATGTTGCCTTGTTCACAAGCTTCAGTGATGGCTCTTTTTTTAGGTCATTGCTGGCTTACAGTGTTGGATGGATGGATTGCTATCTATTAACATCCCAAGAATGCAAAGACTAGCTAGTTAAACTGGTAGAACACTTCCTGTCTATTAACAACTGATAAAGATACACTGTATTTACATACATTATATTACATAATGTAGTATGCTGCAAGGGTATCAGTTGAAAAACTATAAAAAAAAAAATTAAAATAAATGACTCCCATGAAGGCGTGTCCATGGATGAGGCCATGTCTCGCACGAAAGAACAGGTAACTTCGCTAATATTTCGTCACAGTGGCAGGCAGTCAATCAGAATTGATTTCCGGTATAAATGAGTTAGCCAGTGATATGTGGCTACAATCAAGCCTGTTGGGCCTGCCCACTGCTGGAAAAATTAAAAAGTATCCTTATGAGCAGATGCCATAGTTGAGAAAAGAAGCAGCTTCTGGGTGTGGGAAATGATTTTGCTTGTGAATGCAGATTTTTTGCAGTACATTTGTGTGCGAGGGTTTAAAATGAGTTCTCCCCCTTTCCACTTGTGTACATCGATTTTCCTCCCAGGGTTGTAATTTAATTTAATCAGATTGAATTAAATTTAAGAATTTAATTGGGTTTTTGGCACAAGCTGGAGTGAGAGATGCTTTGCTGAAGCGAAGGCCTGCAAGTAACGATCACTTTCATAATCGATTAATCAGGTAAAAGTTTTTGAAGGAACTTTGCAGGTAGCTTGGCCCAAACATCTTGGATAACTAACCACAGTTCTTTTGTGGATTTAGGCAGACTCAGTTGCTTCTCTCTCTTGATGTAATCCCAGAAAGACTCGATGTTAAGATCAGGGCTCTGTGGGGGCCATACCATCACTTCCAGGACTCCTTGTTCTTCTTTACGCTGAAGATAATTCTTAATGATTTTCACTGTATGTTTGGGGTCGTTGTCATGCTGCAGAATAAATTTGGGCCCAATCAGATGCCTCCTTGATGGTATTGCATGATGGATAAGTATCTGCCTGTACTTCTCAGCATTGAGGAGACCATTAATTCTGACCAAATCCCCAACTCCATTTGCAGAAATGCAGCCCCAAACTTGCAAGGAACCTCACCATGCTTCACTGTTGCCTGCAGACACTCATTCGTGTACCACTCTCCAGCCCTTTGGCAAACAACCTGCCTTCTGCTACAGCCAAATATGTCAGATTTTGACTTATCGGTCCAGAGCACCTGCTGCCATTTTTCTGCACCCCAGTTCTTGTGTTTTTATGTATAGTTGAGTCGCTTGGCATTGTTTAAATGTCGGAGGTATGGCTTTTTAATCGCAAGTCTTCCATGAAGGCCACTTCTGACCAGACGTCTCTGGACAGCAAATGGGTTGTACCAGGGTCCCACTGGTTTCTGCCAGGTCTGAGCTGATGGCACTGCTGGACATCTTCCGATTGATTACTTAGCCCACTGCTCTCCTATAAACAAAGATGGAAATAGGTGCAGTCAAAGATTAATGCGTGTTTATGATTTTAAATATCTGACTCCACTCAATTAATGATTCCAATAGATATTACAATTCCAATCTCTATCATTAAATCTATCTCGACATTTGATTATCCTATTTAACCCTTTACTTACATTGTGCTCATTCATTCGGACAATGATCCCAAGCATATCTCAAATTCCACCAAGGCTTGGTTGCAGAAGTCCTGGAAGATTCTACAGTGGCCATCAGTCACCTGACTTTAACCCCATAGAAAATCTCTGGTGGGATTTGAAGAAGGCAGTTGCAGCACACAAACCCAAGAATATTACTGAACTGGAGGCCATTTCTCATGAGGAATTGGCTAATATTTCTCAGGAACGCTGCCAGAAGCTGGTGTCTGGCTATGCATCTCATTTGCAGCAGGTCATAACAGCAAAAGGGTGCTCTACTAAGTACTAAAGATGCCATGAAGGGGGTTGAATAATTTTGAGACTGGAGAAGTTGCATTTTCAGTTGAATTTGGGGAAACCACTTGAAGCATTTGTTGTGTTGAGCTATTTCAATTGCATTTGTTTGATTTGTTCATTGCAAACCAGCGGAAAGTCTGAAAATTTTGACAAACCTGATTTACAATGGGGGTTGAATAATTTTGATTGCAACTGTGTGTGAGAGATAAAAATAGCCCCCACGCATGCAATATAGTAGACGGTTCTTCTTTCTGTTCACGTGGGTGACGTCACTCTCCGGTACAATTTGTGCAGTTTTATAAGGAAATTAGCTTGTAAGTTTTATTGAGCATCTTGCAGAACCAGCCACAGTTCTTCTGGAGATGTTAACTGTCGCACTTGCTTCTTACTTTTTGCAGCAAAACCCAGTAGCCTCCATTGTGTTTTTTTTTTTCTTTTCTTTTCTTTTTTTTATTCCTTCTTTGTCTAAAAAAGTGCTCTCTTGCATAATATGTTGCTTTTTTTAATGACCTACAAACATTTCTTTGTAATATTTATTTTTGTACTAGAAAACTGTTTGGGAATTCAAATTTTTTTTTTTTTTTTTTTTTTTTTTTTTTGTACTGACTTGGTAATGTAGAAGTCATAAAATAAAAAATCTATAACAAAGTTTGTACTAAAACAAGTAGGTTGCCTAAAACTTGCACAGTAGTGTGTGTGTGTGTGTGTGTGTGTGTGTGTGTGTGTGTGTGTGTGTATAATTGGACAAACAACTGTGTTAATGTAAAGTTTTAGTCTGAGGTTTATATTTGTAACACTCAGTTTGTGGATTTTATTTTAAATAAATGAAAAAACGGTACTGAAAGTTTGCCCCCCACCCATCTGGTTAATCTGGGGGGGGGAAATCAGCTGATTAATCGATTATGAAAATAATCATTAGTTGCAGCCCTAGTCTTCAGTGCAAGTGAGTATTTCTTCAATGGAGCATCAGATGTACAGTATGTAGGAAAGACAAGGGAACTACTAAACCCTGTGGTCTTGATCTCAAGCTGGTATGAACTCCAAGTTTGTGCAAAACATTGATATTTTAGTTCTAATCCATCAGCTTGTCATCTGAACCCATGCTTCAATAGTAGAGATTAGGCATGAGGAAAATCTGAATCATGAATAGTTACAAATACCAGTTGATTTTAGTACGAAACCTTCAGGTGTCTGCTAGTAAGCTGAGGAATGAAAGGAATTTCACCTTTCAGCACAACAATGACCCAAAGCATACAGTGCATATAGAAAAGAATCACCCCCCTTTAAAATAATCACATTTTGTTGCTTTTCAGCCTGAAATGAAGACAGGCAGTTTTGTTGTTGTTTTTTTGTTTTATCCAGCTGTGTTTAGCTACTCAGTGCAACTTATAACATCCAAGTGAAAGATATAACACCATGTCAGAAAATTTAAAAAAAAAAAAAAAACAATCACTGAGTTGGAAAAAGGTTCACCCCCCCCCCCCCCCTCCAAAAAATGACTTGTAAACTCAATCAAGTGTAGCTAATCACCTTCTCAATGGCACCCAAAGCCATTTGACTTTCAGCTGTGATCAGCAATGTCAATGGGAAGAAGGTTTACCTTCCAACATGACAATGACCCAAAGCACACAGCAAAACTGACCACACAGTGAGAGACAGACTAAAGGCTGTAATTAAAAAATTAAGGCAAATTAAAGCAAGGGGGTGATCCTTTTTTCCAACTCAGCTGGATAAAATAAAAACTGTCAGTTTTCATTTCAGGCTGAAAAGCAACAAAATGTGATTTCTTTTCTATACCCACTGTATATCCAAATGACTAAAGGAATGGCTTATCCAAAAGAAGACCAATGTTTTTGAATGACCTAGACAGAGTCCAGACTTTAATCCAACTAAAAATCTGTGGGGTGACCTGACATGGGCTGTGCACAGGAGATGCCCTCACAATTTGATGGCTCTAGAATGTTTTTGCAAGTTAAGATGTGTCATGCTGACAGACTCTTATACAAAAAGACTGAGTGGTGTAATAAAATCCAAAGGTGCTTCAACAAAGTGTTAGTTTAGGGGTGTGCATAGGGGTGTACATAAATACTAGGTTATTGTAAGGGTTTTTTTTGTTTGTTTGTTTTTCTTTTCTCTTCTTCTCCCCCCTCCCTTTTTTACCTAAAAAGTTTGATTGTTTTTCACTTGATTTTTATACCTGTATGGAAAAACTATACTGTATGGAGAAGTAGAAAAAGTTCTGACAATTTATCTTGGTTTAATTTTTTTTAAATCTCAAAAACCTGCCATTTTAACAAGGGTGTGTAGACTTTTTATATCCATTTTATTTGAATGAGTATATGAATTTGTGTGTGCATGGTGCCCTGCTATGACCTAGAGTCGAGGTGACTTCTCTTGCCTTGTACCCAGTGTTACCAGGACAGGCTCTGGATCCATTGCAACCCTAACTGGGATAAAGCAGTTAGAGTGAGTGTGAGCACATATGTAAGATCATATATTGACCCATGCAGACTATTATTAATATAGTCTATGTAATATTTTTTCCCCCATGACTCTCTCCTTCTGCCTGAAAGGTCAGAAATCCTGTTCAGCATAGCTTTTTTATACAGCAGATGAGAAATTACTTGCATTTCACACCAAACAATTATTCTTTGTTTCTATAGCAACCAAATTTGTTAGCTAAAGTGCAAATACAAATGCTAGCCAAAGCCACTGCCACCTAAAAGCCTTTTTTTAAAAATAACTTTTAGGCTCTCAGTATCAATCTGCCTGTTGCCCTGAAAATAGTAGCATATTACAAACAGTGCCACTAAAAATTTCAATCGTCTGTTTACTCTTCTAGCATTGTTGGTACGCCAGTTCAGCTCATGCTCCAGCAAACCAATTGAACTCAGACAAACATACACTATATGGCCAAAAGTATGTGAACACCTGACCTTCAACACCAATTTGTGGGTCTTCCCCAAACTATTGCAACGAAGTTAGAAGCAAACAATTTTCTAGAATGTCTTGTCACACTTCTGTGTTTACAACGGAAATGCGGAGGCAGGATAGGGATGACTCAAAAAGGTTCTTTATTGGCCATTAATACTTTGCTCACTTTTCAGCGGTTCTTGTCTCGTCTCTCCTCTCTTTATCCTTCCCACCACTCACTGAAACACAACAATCATTAGCCAAATTCTGCACAGGTGTGTGATTCTTAGCACTCACCTTCTCCAGCTCTGCCCCCCATTCACAAACTGAAGCTTGACCATGCCCCTGTTTCCACATACCCCCACCGCCCGACGCAAGTCGGGGAACCATCTGGCCTGTTGTTGACTAACCCTAAACTGTTCACTGGACTGGATCTGGCACTCCCTTTTTAGTGAGATAAGTCAGTGGGTTGGTGACATCCAAATAATTAGCCACAAACCTATGATAATTGCCAGCCAGCTCCAGAAACCCTCACCTCCTTTTTGATCTTGGGCAGGCTGCAGTCGCTGCTGTCTTATCAATTTGGGGACACACCGGTCCATGGCCTAAGTGGAAGCCCAGAAGGACCCAAAAGGAAAGCTCACGAATTGGTGTAACCCAAATGGTGTAGAACATGACATTTTCTCATATGGTATTGGAGTCAAGAGGATCTGCTAATATCCCTTTGTCTAACTTTACTTTTTGTCCTATATCTCGAGGTTATGGTTATAAGTCATACACTCAGAATTTTTTCCTCTTATTCCTTGGCTTCTCCTGAATTCAGAATACTACCAACTAATTTCCACTATGATGGATTTTTGCTATTTTGCATAATATGCAAAACCTACTTTTGTGAAGGATTTTTGACTGATCTTCACAAATCTAGTGTCAAACAATTCAGGAGCATGTGAACCTCAATAATTATCAAAAACATGTTGACATTTGTAAACAATATGGCTGCCATATGTCAATCAATGCTAATGAGGTGGAGCATAATTTACTCAAACAGCTGTAACTCATGAATGCTTGTGTGTATCCAGATGAAACTTGAAAGACATATAGGACAAGGTTTTAATTACTAAAAAAAATACATGGCTGCCATTGGCCATTTTCTCAGAAACTGAAAGTCCACTCGTGCTGAAATTTGGTGTGATGCATCAGTATGCCAATCTGTAACTGGAGTTTTAATCACCACTGAATTACTTCAAAAACATGGTCACCTTCAGTCAGTTTACAGCAGGTATTGCACACAACTAGCATTGAGCTATTGTCACAAAACTTCATAAGTCTGTTCATGTGTGGTCTCCCTTGTTCTATGTACAAGGATTGGCCACTGATGATGGGCAGGGGATTTTTGCTAAGACTGCCTGGACCCCACAGACTGTCCTTGGGTATATTTTTTATTATTATTATTTTTCTACAAAAAATTGTCCGCTAACTAATTCTGTGACTTTTTAAGATATCTCGTTAGTAAAGATATGCTAGTATACAGCTTTGATTAGCTGACTGGTTCCCATGTAGTGGCCTTTTTTTTCCCAATTGAAATGAATGGAATGGAAAAAATCTTTTGTAGGTTTGTGCAAACCAAATCGTAGGTACTATAGACATTGGCACAAAATTTCTGTAGTACATACTCCCTCTACTGGAGCATGAGAGATGAGCCACATTGCCCTAAAGCTCGGCATATTGCACCATTTTGTCGTTTAGCCCATATCTCAAGAACCATGAGGCCTAGAAACTAAATTCTTTTTCTCCTGATTTGTTGGCTAATTCTTTGCTAATTTGCATAATATGCAAGACCTACGTTTGGGAACTAATCCTAGGATTTTTGTCATATCTTCACAAAACTGGTATCAAATGACTAAGGAGAGTTTGATGCGCAATAACTGTCCAAAAGATGTTGAGCTTTATGAAGAATATGGCGGCCACCTGCCAATCAATTCTAATGGGACTGAGCCTAACAGCGGTAACTCGTGATTATTTACACAGATTCGAATGAAAATTGACAGGCCACTTTTAGGACAAGGTCCTGAGGACATGCACCATAAGTCTGATTGGGGTGAAAACTGGAATTCTACACCTTTATGCTAATTTGTATGTGTCTTGTTAATGATGAATCCTAAAACATCCTGAACAAAACTCATTACTCAGTCTTTTGATATAATGTTCATCCATAAAATGAAAACAAAATAAAATAAAATCACATCAAAGTCACCAAATAGGATCTGAAAGCATATCAGCAATGGTATGTAAACTTTGTAGATAACTTAAGGGCCTCACCCTAAGGGACTCAAATAAGTTTTGTCTAAAGATGCATGAAACACTTTCCTTGTGTACTTGCACAGTACACTTATTTTGAATGCTGAACCAAGCTGTATCGTTGTTTCCTTGTCTTTGTCTGACCTTAAATGCTAAGAGAGAAAAAACATTTGCTAGGCAATCATAAGCTTACTAACTGTCTAGCAAGTTACATGAAGTTGCCTCAACAGTCATGTTAAACAGACTTTAGCTGGCTAAATAAATCCTGAAAGCTAATCTTATGTAATTCATTCAAAGTATTTTATTTGCTCAGGCTAACTTTTTTGTGCAAATGGAAGTGAAATTTGGGCAGATCAGTAATTTTATGGGTAGATTCTGCCCATCGACATGTTTACTAGCTAGCTTGTTATTTCACATTTTTTCTTGTGGTTCACTGTGCACATAAGTTCTAATTAACACAAATGTGTACAGTTGCCAAGTTACAGTTAGTCAATCAGGTGAGGGCTTCTTGAAGCAGAAGAATTTTTATTTTATTAGACAATCCATGTAAACATTATAGAAACAGCCACCAGCAGTAAATAGAGAATAACCAGAATTTTGTTATACTGGTTGAGTTTTATGAACACACACAAGGCTGAAACATTAACAAAAACATTAAAACCAATCATATTGTCACTAGTAATTTGATGTGTAATCAACAATGAGGAAATGAATGTTTACAGTGTTATTGCCTGACTGAAACAATACAGTGTATCTTATTGTTCAATATGAGTTTGATATGTTGATCTGATATGTCTGCATATTGAACAATACTTTGAATAGACTCCAAAATAAAGTTGGCTATTCATCATAAAATACATCTTGTAGTACATGAGGTGTACTTAACATTTTAATCTTAATCAAGACTATACTCCCTCCTTGGAAAAAAAATAGCTTGCTTAAAAAAAAAAACAAAAAAAAACAAGCTTTTCATGGGCCAATAGCATACAAGCCAGCACACTGTCTTGCTCTCTTTATATATCTATATACACACACACACACACACACACACACACACATGTATATGCAGGATCCTCCAAAAACTTTTTTGAGAGCTGTGCAACTTTTAGTACACAGCTAGCTATCAGCAGAATGCAATATCCTTTAAATTTAGAGAAATTTATAAATGTAAAATTTATATATTGAATTTACTTCTGTAAATACAATGTCAATTGTTAAAAGTGCCATACAAATAAAATTTAATTGAAAATCCAGGAGTAAGACAGTCAAAAAGGCCCTGATCAAAGAGTCAATAAAATATTGTCCAGAAATAAATTGTTTAAGTCTGTACATGGTATACGTGTCATTTCCATTACCATTACCAAAATATATGTAACATATGAAACATACTAGGTCTCTTGCAAACTCAGTTTTTTTTTTTTTTTATTTTAATTTTTATTTTTTTTTTTACTTTGATGGGTTACATTTGTTTTTTGTCGGAGTGTTGTGTGTGTGTGTGTGTGTGTGTGTGTGTGTGTGTGTGTGTGTGTATGTATGTATGTATGTATATATATATATGTATATATATGTGTGTGTATATATGTGTGTGTGTGTGTGTATGTATGTATGTGTGTGTGTATATATATATGTATATATATGTGTGTGTATATATGTGTGTGTGTGTGTGTGTGTGTGTGTATGTATGTATGTATGTATGTATGTATATATATATGTATATATATGTGTGTATATATGTGTGTGTATATATATATATGTGTGTGTGTGTATGTATGTAAGTATGTATATAATTTTAGTGTACCCAAAGTCATGTAGCTGTTGGTTGGTTTTATTCATTTACTTATTTACTTACTGTCCCATGCTTTCCCTTACAGTTCATCAGAACTATTTCAAAGATGGAGCCGAAGTCATAAGATTCCTGTGAGGGGACAAAAAGAATTTTTACCAAATTACTCTGTGCAGCAAAAGGCATGTCTGCAGAAGACTCTTGACGAGCACTGGATACTTGTGACAGAGGAACGAGTGGAGCGAGTGTGAGTGACAGTACTCACAGTTTGTGTATTTAACACAAGAAAAAAAGCAAACAGTCATGTTTTAGCATAGGTTCTAAATGTCGATAGGTTTTCAATAATCCATGTCATTTGAAATGTCTACTACGGTGACCTCAGGGTCTCACTTATAGGACACTTATGTACAGTAGCAAATTGTAATTGTTTCCAAAGCTGCAAGAAGAACACAGGAGACGCGTGTGTGTTTTATTTATATATATATATATATATATATGTGTGTGTGTATGTATGTGTGTATGTATGTGTGTGTGTATACAGGTGCATCTCAATAAATTAGAATGTCGTGGAAAAGTTCATTTATTTCAGTAATTCAACTCAAATTGTGAAACTCGTGTATTAAATAAATTCAGTGCACACAGACTGAAGTAGTTTAAGTCTTTGGTTCTTTTAATTGTGATGATTTTGGCTCACATTTAACAAAAACCCACCAATTCACTATCTCAACAAATTAGAATATGGTGACATACTAATCAGCTAATCAACTCAAAACACCTGCAAAGGTTTCCTGAGCCTTCAAAATGGTCTCTCAGTTTGGTTCACTAGGTAAGCCACAAACATTCATTGCCAAAGAAGCTGGCTGTTCACAGAGTGCTGTATCCAAGCATGTTAACAGAAAGTTGAGTGGAAGGAAAAAGTGTGGAAGAAAAAGATGCACAACCAACCGAGAGAACCGCAGCCTTATGAGGATTGTCAAGCAAAATCGATTCAAGAATTTGAGTGACCTTCACAAGGAATGGACTGAGGCTGGGGTCAAGGCATCAAGAGCCACCACACACAGACGTGTCAAGGAATTTGGCTACAGTTGTCGTATTCCTCTTGTTAAGCCACTCCTGAACCACAGACAACGTCAGAGGCATCTTACCTGGGCTAAGGAGAAGAAGAACTGGACTGTTGCCCAGTGGTCCAAAGTCCTCTTTTCAGATGAGAGCAAGTTTTGTATTTCATTTGGAAACCAAGGTCCTAGAGTCTGGAGGAAGGGTGGAGAAGCTCATAGCCCAAGTTGCTTGAAGTCCAGTGTTAAGTTTCCACAGTCTGTGATGATTTGGGGTGCAATGTCATCTGCTGGTGTTGGTCCATTGTGTTTTTTGAAAACCAAAGTCACTGCACCCATTTACCAAGAAATTTTGGAGCACTTCATGCTTCCTTCTGCTGACCAGCTTTTTGAAGATGCTGATTTCATTTTCCAGCAGGATTTGGCACCTGCCCACACTGCCAAAAGCACCAAAAGTTGGTTAAATGACCATGGTGTTGGTGTGCTTGACTGGCCAGCAAACTCACCACACCTGAACCCCATAGAGAATCTATGAGGTATTGTCAAGAGGAAAATGAGAAACAAGAGACCAAAAAATGCAGATGAGCTGAAGGCTACTGTCAAAGAAACCTGGGCTTCCATACCACCTCAGCAGTGCCACAAACTGATCACCTCCATGCCACGCCGAATTGAGGCAGTAATTAAAGCAAAAGGAGCCCCTACCAAGTATTGAGTACATGTACAGTAAATGAACATACTTTCCAGAAGGCCAACAATTCACTAAAAATGTTTTTTTATCGGTCTAATGAAGTATTCTAATTTGTTGAGATAGTGAATTGGTGGGTTTTTGTTAAATGTAAACCAAAATCATCACAATTAAAAGAACCAAATACTTAAACTACTTCAGTCTGTGTGCATTGAATTTATTTAATACACGAGTTTCACAATTTGAGTTGAATTACTGAAATAAATGAACTTTTCCACGACATTGTAATTTATTGAGATGCACCTGTGTGTGTGTGTGTGTATGTATATGTATATATATATATATATATATATATATATATATATGTGTGTGTGTGTGTGAGTAAACCCCTCACATTTTTGTAAATATTTTATTATATCTTTTCATGGGACAACACTGACGAAATGACACTTTACTACAATGTAAAGTAGTGAGTGTACAGCTTGTATAACAGTGTAAATTTGCTGTCCTCTCAACACACAGCCATTAATGTCTAAACCGCTGGCAACAAAAGTGAGTACACCCCTAAGTGAAAATGTCCAAATTGTGCCCAATTAGCTATTTTCCCTCCCCGGTGTCATGTGACTCGTTAGTGTTACAAGGTCTCAGGTGTGAATGGGGAGCAGGTGTGTTAAGTTTGGTGTTATCGCTCTCACACTCTCTCATACTGGTCACTGGAAGTTCAACATGGCACCTCATGGCAAAGAACTCTCTGAGGATCTGAAAAAAAGAATTGTTGCTCTACATAAAGATGGCCTAGGCTATAAGAAGATTACCAACACCCTGAAACTGAGCTGCAGCACGGTGGCCAAGACCATACAGCAGTTTAACAGGACAGGTTCCACTCAGAACAGGCCTCGCCATGGTCGAACAAAGAAGTTGAGTGCACGTGCTCAGCATCATATCCAGAGTTTGGCTTTGCAGAATAGACGTATGAGTGCTGCCAGCATTGCTGCAGAGGTTGAAGGGGTGGGGGGTCAGCCTGTCAGTGCTCAGACCATATGCCGCACACTGCATCAAATTGGTCTGCATGGCTGTCATCCCAGAAGGAAGCCTCTTCTAAAGATGATGCACAAAAAAGCCCGCAAACAGTTTGCTGAAGACAAGCAGACTAAGGACATGGATTACTGGAACCTGGAAGATAAACTTATTTGGTTCAGATGGTGTCAAGCGTATGTGGTGGCAACCAGGTGAGGAGTACAAAGACAAGTTTGTCTTGCCTACAGTCAGTCATGGTGGTGGGAGTGTCATGGTCTGGGGCTGCATTGAGAGAACCATGAATGCCAACATGTACTGTGACATGCTGAAGCAGAGCATGATCCCCTCCCCTCGGAAACTGGGCCGCAGGGCAGTATTCCAACATGATAACGACCCCAAACACACCTCCAAGATGACCACTGCCTTGCTAAAGAAGCTGAGGGTAAAGGTGATGGACTGGCCAAGCATGTCTCCAGACCTAAACCCTATTGAGCATCTGTGGGGCATCCTCAAACGGAAGTGCAAGGTCTCTAACATCCACCAGCTCTGTGATGTTGTCATGGAGGAGTGGAAGAGGACTCCAGTGGCAACCTGTGAAGCTCTGGTGAACTCCATGCCCAACAGGGTTAAGGCAGTGCTGGAAAATAATGGTGGCCACACAAAATATTGACACATTGGGCCCAATTTGGACATTTTCACTTAGGGGTATACTCACTTTTGTTGCCTGCGGTTTAGACATTAATGGCTGTGTGTTGAGTTACTTTGAGGGGACAGCAAATTTACACTGTTACACAAGCTGTACACTCACTACTTTACATTGTAGCAAAGTGTCATTTCGTCAGTGTTGTCCCATGAAAAGATATAATAAAATATTTACAACAATGTGAGGGGTGTACTCACTTTTGTGAGATACTGTATGTGTGTCTGTCTGTCTGTCTGTCTGTCTGTCTGTCTATCTATCTATCTATCTGTCTATCTGTCTAAATAATTAGATAGATATGTATGTATGTATGTATATAGGTGATGCAGAGTGTTCCCAGAGGTGAGAGAGTGGTGATAGGGGCAGACTTTAATGGACATGTTGGTGAAGGGAATAGTGGGGAAGAGGAAGTGATGGGCAGGTTTGGTCTTCAGGTAAGGAACCCAGAAGGACAGAGGTTGGTAGACTTTGCTAAAAGTATGGAGATGGCTGTGGTGAACACGTACTTTCAGAAGAGGCAGGAACACAGGGTGACATATAAGAGTGGTGGCAGGAGCACACAGGTGGACTATATCTTATGTAGACACTGTAATCTGATGGAGATTAGCGATTGCAAAGTAGTGGTAGGAGAGAGTGTAGCTAGACAGCATAGGATGGTGGTGTGTAAGATGACCCTGGTGGTGAGGAAGATGAAGAGAGCAAAGGCAGAGCAGAAGACAAAGTGGTGGAAGTTGGAAAAGGAAGAGTGCTGTGTGGTTTTCAGGGAGGAGTTGAGACAGGCTTTAGGTGGTCAGGAGGTGCTTCCAGATGACTGGACTACTACAGCCAAAGTGATCAGGGAGACAGGTAGGAAGGTGCTAGGTGTGTCATCTGGAAGGAGGAAAGAAGACAAGGAGACTTGGTGGTGGAATGAGGAAGTTCAGGAGAGTATCCAGAAGAAGAGGTTAGCTAGGAAGAAGTGGGACAGTGAGAGGATGGAGGAAAGTAGACAGGAATATAGGGAGATGCAGCATGAGGTTAAGATGGAGGTGGCAAAGGCCAAACAGAAAGCTTATGAGGACATGTATGCAAGGTTAGATAGTAAGGAAGGTGAGAGGGATTTGTATCGGTTGGCGAGGCAGAGGGATAGAGATGGTAAGGATGTGCAGCAGGTTAGAGTGATTAAAGATAGAGATGGAAATGTGTTGACAGGTGACAGGAGGGTGAGGGAAAGATGGAAGGAGTACTTTGAGGAACTGATGAATGAGGAAAATGACAGAGAGAAGAGTAGCAGAGGCAAATATTGTTGAGCAGGAAGTAGAAAGGATTAGCAAGGGTGAAGTTAGGAGAGCTTTGAAGAGGATGCAGAGAGGAAAGGCGGTTGGTCCTGATGACATACCAGTGGAGGTATTAAGAGGTATTAAGCTGATGAGCCATACAATGAAGTTGTGGGAAAGAGTAGTGGAAGCAAGGCTAAGGGGAGAAGTGAGCATTTGTGAGCAGCAGTATGGTTTCATACCAATAAAGAGCACAACAGATGCAATATTTGCTTTGAGAATGTTGATGGAGAAGTACAGAGAGGGTCAGAAAGAGCTGCATTGTGTCTTTGTAGATTTAGAGAAAGCGTATGACAGGGTGCCAAGAGAGGAGCTGTGGTATTGTATGAGGAGGTCTGGAGTGGCAGAGAAGTATGTTAGAGTGGTGCAGGATATGAGAGCAGTAGGACAATGGTAAGGTGTGCGGTAGGTGTGACAGAGGAGTTCACGGTGAAGGTGGGACTGCATCAAGGATCGGCTCTGAGCCCCTTCTTGTTTGCGGTGGTGATGGACAGGCTGACAGATGAGGTCAGACAGGAATCTCCATGGACTATGATGTTTGCAGATGACATTGTGATCTGTAGTGAGAGCAGGGAGCAGCTGGAGGAAACTCTAGAGAGGTGGAGGTTTGCTCTGGAGAGAAGAGGAATGAAGATTAGTCGCAGCAAGACAGAATACATGTGTGTGAATGAGAGGGATCCAAGTGGAACAATGAGGTTACAGGGAGAAGAGATAAAGAAGGTGCAGGATTTTAAGTACTTAGGGTCAACAGTCCAGAGCAACGGGGAGTGTGGAAAAGAGGTGAAGAAGCGTGTGCAGGCAGGTTGGAATGGGTGGAGAAAAGTGTCAGGTCTGTTGTGTGATAAGAGTACCAGCAAGAATGAAAGGAAAGGTGTACAGGACAGTAGTGAGAGCAGCGATGTTGTATGGTTTGGAGACAGTTGCACTGAGGAAAAGACAGGAGGAAGAGTTATAGGTAGCGGTTCTCTTTGGGAGTGACGAGGATGGATAGGATCAGGAATGAGTACAGGTGCATCTCAATAAATTAGAATGTCGTGAAAAAGTTCATTTATTTCAGTAATTCAACTCAAATTGTGAAACTCGTGTATTAAATAAGTTCAATGCACACAGACTGAAGTAGTTTAAGTCTTTGGTTCTTTTAATTGTGATGATTTTGGCTCACATTTAACAAAAACCCACCAATTCACTATCTCAACAAATTAGAATATGGTGACATGCCAATCAGCTAATCAACTCAAAACACCTGCAAAGGTTTCCTGAGCCTTCAAAATGGTCTCTCAGTTTGGTTCACTAGGTAAGCCACAAACATTCACTGCCAAAGAAGCTGGCTGTTCACAGAGTGCTGTATCCAAGCATGTTAACAGAAAGTTGAGTGGAAGGAAAAAGTGTGGAAGAAAAAGATGCACAACCAACCGAGAGAACCGCAGCCTTATGAGGATTGTCAAGCAAAATCGATTCAAGAATTTGAGTGAACTTCACAAGGAATGGACTGAGGCTGGGATCAAGGCATCAAGAGCCACCACACACAGACGTGTCAAGGAATTTGGCTACAGCTGTCGTATTCCTCTTGTTAAGCCACTCCTGAACCAAAGACAACGTCAGAGGCGTCTTACCTGGGCTAAGGAGAAGAAGAACTGGACTGTTGCCCAGTGGTCCAAAGTCCTCTTTTCAGATGAGAGCAAGTTTTGTATTTCATTTGGAAACCAAGGTCCTAGAGTCTGGAGGAAGGGTGGAGAAGCTCATAGCCCAAGTTGCTTGAAGTCCAGTGTTAAGTTGCCACAGTCTGTGATGATTTGGGGTGCAATGTCATCTGCTGGTGTTGGTCTATTGTGTTTTTTGAAAACCAAAGTCACTGCATCCATTTACCAAGAAATTTTGGAGCACTTCATGCTTCCTTCTGCTGACCAGCTTTTTGAAGATGCTGATTTCATTTTCCAGCAGGATTTGGCACCTGCCCACACTGCCAAAAGCACCAAAAGTTGGTTAAATGACCATGGTGTTGGTGTGCTTGACTGGCCAGCAAACTCACCAGACCTGAACCCCACAGAGAATCTATGGGGTATTGTCAAGAGGAAGATGAGAAAAAAGAGACCAAAAAATGCAGATGAGCTGAAGGCCACTGTCAAAGAAACCTGGGCTTCCATACCATCTCAGCAGTGCCACAAACTGATCACCTCCATGCCACGCCGAATTGAGGCAGTGATTAAAGCAAAAGGAGCCCCTACCAAGTATTGAGTACATGTACAGTAAATGAACATACTTTCCAGAAGGCCAACAATTCACTAAATTTTTTTTTTTTTATTGGTCTTATGAAGTATTCTAATTTGTTGAGATAGTGAATTGGTGGGTTTTTGTTAAATGTGAGCCAAAATCATGACAATTGAAAGAACCAAAGACTTAAACTACTTCAGTCTGTGTGCATTGAATTTATTTAATACACGAGTTTCACAATTTGAGTTGAATTACTGAAATAAATGAACTTTTTCACGACATTCTAATTTATTGAGATGCACCTGTACATCAGAGGGACAGCACATGTGAGATGTTTTGGAGACAAAGTTAGAGAGGCCAGGTTGAGATGGTTTGGACATGTTCAGAGGAGGGAGAGTGAATATATCGGTAAAAGGATGCTGAGGTTAGAGCTGCCAGGCAGGAGGCCGAGGGGAAGACCAAAGAGGAGGTTTATGGATGTAGTGAAGGAGGACATGAAGGTAGTCGGTCTGAGAGAAGAGGATGCAGGGGATAGGGCTAGATGAAGGCAGATGATTCGCTGTGGCGACTCCTGAAGGGAACAGCCGAAAGGAAAAGAAAGTATGTATGTATATATCTATATCTAATAAATATATATATATATATATATATATATATATATATATACACACACACACACACACACACACACACACACACACACACACACACACACACAGGTGCATCTCAATAAATTAGAATATCATGGAAAAGTTCATTTATTTCAGTAATTCAACTCAAATTGTGAAACTCGTGTATAAAATAAATTCAATGCACACAGACTGAAGTAGTTTAAGTCTTTGGTTCTTTTAATTGTGATGATTTTGGCTCACATTTAACAAAAACCCACCAATTCACTATCTCAACAAATTAGAATACTTCATAAGACCAATAAAAAAAAAAAAAATTTAGTGAATTGTTGGCCTTCTGGAAAGTATGTTCATTTACTGTACATGTACTCAATACTTGGTAGGGGCTCCTTTTGCTTTAATCACTGCCTCAATTCGGCGTGGCATGGAGGTGATCAGTTTGTGGCACTGCTGAGGTGGTATGGAAGCCCAGGTTTCTTTGACAGTGGCCTTCAGCTCATCTGCATTTTTTGGTCTCTTGTTTCTCATTTTCCTCTTGACAATACCCCATAGATTCTCTATGGGGTTCAGGTGTGGTGAGTTTGCTGGCCAGTCAAGCACACCAACACCATGGTCATTTAACCAACTTTTGGTGCTTTTGGCAGTGTGGGCAGGTGCCAAATCCTGCTGGAAAATGAAATCAGCATCTTCAAAAAGCTGGTCAGCAGAAGGAAGCATGAAGTGCTCCAAAATTTCTTGGTAAATGGATGCAGTGACTTCGGTTTTCAAAAAACACAATGGACCAACACCAGCAGATGACATTGCACCCCAAATCATCACAGACTGTGGAAACTTAACACTGGACTTCAAGCAACTTGGGCTATGAGCTTCTCCACCCTTCCTCCAGACTCTAGGACCTTGGTTTCCAAATGAAATACAAAACTTGCTCTCATCTGAAAAGAGGACTTTGGACCACTGGGCAACAGTCCAGTTCTTCTTCTCCTTAGCCTAGGTAAGACGCCTCTGACGTTGTCTGTGGTTCAGGAGTGGCTTAACAAGAGGAATACGACAACTGTAGCCAAATTCCTGACACGTCTGTGTGTGGTGGCTCTTGATGCCTTGACCCCAGCCTCAGTCCATTCCTTGTGAAGTTCACTCAAATTCTTGAATCGATTTTGCTTGACAATCCTCATAAGGCTGCGGTTCTCTCGGTTGGTTGTGCATCTTTTTCTTCCACACTTTTTCCTTCCACTCAACTTTCTGTTAACATGCTTGGATACAGCACTCTGTGAACAGCCAGCTTCTTTGGCAATGAATGTTTGTGGCTTACCTAGTGAACCAAACTGAGAGACCATTTTGAAGGCTCAGGAAACCTTTGCAGGTGTTTTGAGTTGATTAGCTGATTGGCATGTCACCATATTCTAATTTGTTGAGATAGTGAATTGGTGGGTTTTTGTTAAATGTGAGCCAAAATCATCACAATTAAAAGAACCAAAGACTTAAACTACTTCAGTCTGTGTGCACTGAATTTATTTAATACACGAGTTTCACAATTTGAGTTGAATTACTGAAATAAACGAACTTTTCCACGACATTCTAATTTATTGAGATGCACCTGTGTGTGTGTGTGTGTGTGTGTGTGTGTGTGTGTGTGTGTGTGTGTGTGTGTGTGTGTGTGTGTGTGTGTGTGTATATATATATATATTAGTGTGTGATGGATGTGTGTATGTGTATTTGAAAGCATAGCTCAGCCATTGGCAGGATAGAAACCAGGGGCCTCATTTTTAAAACATTTTATGGATTCCAAAGTGAAAGTGTGCACAAACACCAGGCATACTTTTTTTATTTTTATTTATTTTATCTATAAAACCTTGCATACACACCTGCATACAATTCCGCTTTATAAATCTCAATCTTTTTGAAAATGTACACAGATGAGTCAGCTTTTTCTTCAGCTTGGTTACCAACCACAAATATCTATAATACGTCAATGCAGATTACTTCATACATACTTAAATGTACGTTGTACAATTCATTCTTGAGTGAGGTAGCGTTGACAATGAAGAGAAGAGCAAAAGAAGAGGAATTGTGGGGAATGCAAATTGAAATGGCTGAAGATCCAGAAAAAAAAATTACTGCTATTGATTAAAACTTGATTAATGAGCTAAAAGTAATAAAAGGGACCATGTACAAAATACAAATAACATAAAAATAGCTTGTTTAAAAATACACTTACACTAGTCTCAGCTATTTACAATCAAACCATGACCACTTCACACAGTCTCACATGTGAAGATTACTCCTATCTTGTGGGTAGAGATGTGAATTGTTTAATCGGATTGTTGGTTAGGGGAGATGAGGAATGGGGGCCCGTTCTGCTGTGCCATGTTGTGCTGCACAGCGCATGCTCTCACAATTCGGCAGACTTTTTCTGGTTGGTATAGCAGTCTTCCACCTGTCACATCCAGACAACACCATCACCCTTTAAACAGACCATTGTTCTGGTCTACAACTGAACTTAGGAGAGGGTGCACATCATTGTAACGTCTCTCCTCTGAGCTATGTGGGTTAGGGAATTAAAATGACTTGTTCTTTTAGACTATGGAATGAAATTGCTGTTGACTGATGAAAGCAGATAGGTGCCCTTTTTGCAACATGAGTGTAGTCATTTGAACCCACTCATTAATTAACCCATGCCTTTGTCCTCCAATTTCCCTCTCCTGTTACAACCTTTGGCAACCCTCGCCCTGCCTGCCACACAAGTTGACGTTGTTATTATAAATAAAGCTTAAGCGTCCCATAAAGGCTAGTATATATTTAGTGCATGACTTTGTGTGTGCGCACAAAGAAGCAGCGGCAGTGTAAGCGGCACTGTTTACATACTCTATTTTTACGTCTTTTGTATACATCTGGAAGATTAAAAAATGACATCCACTAGATGGCATGTCAGAGCCAAAACATGCCTGTCACTTTGTTGTCCTGAGCTGCATCTTAAATCGAAACTCTGACCTTACTTTCAAGGCTGGTACACAAAACAGACCAGTAGGTTTGAATGTGGCATATGTTTTTAAAATTCAAACATTGATCATAAAAGGAAAACTGGTTAGTGTTTGTTCTCAACAGTTGTGTTGAATAGTACATGTGGATGCGATTTGAGACAGCACTACTTTTAGTCAGTTGCAGATACTGTCACATAGTGCTATACTGCCCCCACTATTTACACTGGTATTGCACCATGCAGTGCAATTAATTTAATTAATTTCAATAGACTTAATTTCTGAGGATGTGAACAAGTGATACTCCAAATGACTGCAGGATATGCAAGACCACCATCTTGTGCATGTGTACATGTAGTTAAAAGCGAGTATAATTCATCCTTAAGTGTTCCGCCTGAGGTCACTGTACTAGACACTATTAATAACCCTTAGAAGTGACGTGGTGTGATCAAAATCACATGACTTCATGGATGTAATGTCATAGAGGAGGCTGAGGCAAAATGCAAAAGGGAAGTTCCCAGACCAAAAGCAAGGATTAAAAGCTTAAAAGGTGCTGCTTAGTTCTTCAATCACACCCCCACATATTCATGCTTGCAACCATAGAGGGAGGAGCTAAGAAGCAAGGTGTGTTAACAAGGACAGGAACAGTAAAGAAAGTATTTGTTGATCTTTTATTCTATTCACATGCTTCAATAAAAAAAAGAAAAATAAAATACTTGCATGTAGGAATCACCTCTGTATCTGAATCTAGAAGCCTCCTACCTCCTTGTTCCTTGATTCCTCTGGGCACATTTTTAGAATTGTCTTTTGATCAATTTTCTTGGTTACAGAGTGAAGGCCGTTGGATCAAGGAGACAAGAAGGTCATAAAATCTAATCTTACAGGAATAATTCTCAGAGATAAAACCATATTCATAATTGAGGTGTATGACATGCAATAAAACAAATATTAATTTGGTTACATGGGTTTTGTTTTTCAATTTAAAAAAAAATATTCGGCTATTTTACATGGTCCAATTTTTAAAAACAGACAAAAAAGCAGGACAGCATGATATTCTGGGAATGTTCTGTAAGTCCTTTAAGTAGAGATGTTTTTAGTGACTGTTTACATGCATTATGATTTTTAGCCAAATAAAATGGCAAATGAAAAGTGTTTTTACATAGTTTTTATTTTTTTTATTTTTATTAAATAATATTTAAAATGCCTGATGTATTATGTTTAGCTGTGTTTTGTTTGTTTTTTTTATTGACTTTCAGCATAATTAAAGGTTCATAAAGACAATTGTCTTTAAATACACTGAACTATTTTAGTTACAATGAAACATCAATACTAAATATACCAAAAAAAAATTAATAAACCAAAAATTTGAAATAAGCAGCAATTTAAAATTTACAATTAAGTAATCTAAGATCTGTACTTCATATTGCAAAACTAAATTCTAAAATCTGCTATCGTTTAGGTGTCTGCACATATAGGGGATTGGTGATCTTGTACGGTACTGTGCAAAGGTTTTAGGCACCCTATTTTTTTTTACTACAAACTTTGTTATACATTTTTATTTTATGACTTCTACATTATCAAGTCAGTACAAAAAACATTTTAGATTCCCAAACATTAGTTTTCTAGCACAGAATTAAATGTTACAGAAAAATGTTTGTATGTCATTAAAGAAAGCAGCGTATTACATAAGAGACACTTTTCAGACAGTAAACACAATGAAGGCTGCTGGGTTTTGCTGCAAAAATAAGAAGCGAGTGCGAAAGTCAAAGTGTCCAGAAGAACTTTGGCTGGTTCTGCAAGATGCTCAATAAAACTTACCAGCTCATTTCCTTATAAAACTGCACAAATTGTACCTGAGACGATTTTTTTTTTCCCCCCCACACCAAATATTTTCTTTTTCATTTACTACTGTTTACTGCTCTTTATGGTATTTTTTTAAAAATGTAGAAACATTTATTTTCATTATTTTGAAGGCATCTTTGCTCTACAGCATTTCTTTGCATGTGCCTAAAACTTTTGCACAGTAATGTATATCTCTCAGTTCGACATCTTGGGATGGTCAGTTTGCTTGAATTCCTTCACTGCTGATCTGTGAGCTCCTCCCTGAGGGGGTAGCCAGTCACTGAAGTTGGACAACAGAAGTTGGACTTTAACAGTATTTCTTTTACTATGTAAACAAGTGCAATATTTAACAACCCATTTGATCTTGTTTTTAGAATATTGCCTGGTTCATAGGTTCTGGCAAATGGCACAATTGACAGAATTAGTGAAAGTTTATTTCCTGCTTGGCTTGGAGCACAATGAGATTTTAATTTCACTTAGCAGTCTTAAATGGTATTGTCATTAGTATGCGGACTTTACTGCATCTGCATCGCTCTGTCCATCCTCTACGTGACTTACAGGTCCAGTCTTCTCATTTCCATTCTGGCCTGTCTACATCATTAACTGCACTAATTGAAAGTTGACTAGTGCTCCATGCTTCACCATGGCTGCAAAGCTAGGTTTGATATTATCTAGGATGGTGTAATTGGATATGGGAATGGAGATTATTTCTTTGAAATTCTCAGGCTTTTCCCCTTTTTTTTTTTTTTTCTTTTTTTTTTTTTTTTTTTTTTTTTTTTTTTGTAAAGCCTCTTGCTTTATATAGCTTTGGTTAGATCCTCTTGTTTCTCCTCTTTCATTCTGTTTAAAACTAAAACACAGCTGAATGGCTAATGTATTGCCTTTCTTACAAACAAACCAAACATCATCCATGTTTGCGTCAGTTAATTCAAGGATGCCTTCATTTTCACAAATGTTTGTGAAGGAACTATTCACAATTTCTTTAATTTACTCAATTTATACTCAATCCAGTTTACTCTCTTTCTACTGCATCATTCTAATCAGGTTTGTTGTCAAAATTTACAAACTTTCAGCAGTTTGCAATGAACAAGTTAAATAAAAGCAATTGAAATAGCTCAACACAATGAATGCTTCAAGTGGTTTCCCCAAATTCAACTGAAAATGCAACTTATAATGACTTCTCCAGTCTCAAAATTATTCAACCCCCTGAATAGAATCCCTCACAACACCACAAATATGCAAAACAGGAGTTGTCTCAAGCACCCCTGATGCAACTAATCAAGGGCTTCATTAGATGCACCAGGTGTGCTTGAGCTGGTACACATGAAATACCTGAACTTGCTAGGGGTTTGTTGAGTGTCACGTTTGACTGCATGTCAGAAATATGGCTAAGTCAAAAGAATGGTCCAAAAAGTTAAGAGATCATCGCCCTTCACAAACAAGGAACAGGATACAAAAGGATAGCGGAACTGGAACTTTTCGGCATGATGGACCAGTATGTCTTGAAGAATGAATCATGCATTGAAAAGAACACTCTGCCCACAGTCAAGCATGGTGGTGGCTCGGTGATCCTCTGGCACTGGAAACCTGCAGCATGTGGAAGGCATGATGGATTCACTGAAGTATCAGGAAATCCTAGGAGAAAACATCATGCCCTCTGTGAGGAAGCTGAAGCTTGGGCATCATTGGACCTTCCAACAGGACAATGATCCCAAGCATACCTCAAATTCCACCAAGGCTTGGTTGCAGAATAATTCCTGGGAGATTCTACAGTGGCCATCATAGTCACCTGACTTGAACCCATAGAAAATCTCTGGTGGGATTTGAAGAAGGCGGTTGCAGCACGCAAACCCAAGAATATTACTGAACTGGAGGCCATTGCTCATGAGGAATGGACTAAGATTCCTCAGGAACGCTGCCAGAAGCTGGTGTCTGGCTGTGCATCTTGTTTGCAGCAGGTCATAACAGAAAAAGGGTGCTCTACTAAGTGCTAAAAATGCTTGCCATGAAGGGGTTGAATAATTTTGAGACTGGAGCAGTCATTATAAGTTGCATTTTCAGTTGAATTTGGGGAAACCATTGAAGCATTCATTGTGATGAACTATTTCAATTGTTTTTGTTTGATTTGTTCATTTCAAACTGCTGAAAGTCTGTAAATTTTGACAATAAACCTGATTTGCAATGGGGGTTGAATAATTTTGATTGCAACTGTAATTGTGAGGACAGCTGATAAAATTACTGGGGTCTCTCTCTGCCCACCATCGATTCCTCCTTCAAAAAGCGTTGCATCTGCAAAACCACCAGCATTATGACGACCTTTCCCACTCCTCTCATGGACTTTTCACTCTCTTGCCATCTGGCAGAAGGTACTAGAGCATCTGTGCTGCCACCACCAGCCTCCAACAGCTTTCCCTGAGGCAGTCAGAATACTCAACACACTGCTGGCACCCAAAGTTCACCTGGACTTATCAAAACCTGCGCTTTATAATTGCTGCTATTGGACAATTTTACTATGATGACCCTTATCACTGCTGCTACTGCAGTCCTTTACAGCCATCACAGTCAATAGATTACAGATAATTGTTGCACTATTTTTTTTCATTCAACATTGTTCTGTTGTCTTGTCTAGTTGACAGGCACTGTCCTGTGTATTTATTGTGCTGTGTATTTATTTTATTGTTTGAACTCCTCTCATAATGTCATGTATCTGCACTTTATGTAGTCATATGTGTTGTCAGTGTATTATGTGTTGGTCCTGGGGAAGTGACATTTCGTTCCAGTGTGTATATAGGTTATATAGAGGAATGACAATAAAAACCACTTGACTTCATGTGATCATGGTGACAAAAACCAATAGACTCAACTCCACAATTGAGTTTAAATCATTTTAGATCTAGCTGCGTTACTGATACTGAATGCTGTTATTCCACAGATGCAGAGCCAAATATAAAATTGTGATTTTTTTTTTGGTCTCATTTATTCTTGGTTAATTTATTCTCTTCCCTCATGTGTAGTGGGAACCTTGTGACTGCGGAATGGATCCCTGAGGAAAAGCTAGTGAAGTTGCAGTCTCCAGCAGTGAGAATTATTTTTAACTGTTAATTCATGCTTTTGTTCTGTTAATTGAGACATCATCTTGTAACTCACACATTGTTGCTAGAAAAATACAAATTAATTTAAAATGATTGGGGGGGAAAACTGCTAAGGGCAACTTATTTTCTGCATAATGACAGCATCTATAAACTATAAAATTCTGTTGCAGGGAAAATTTTGGCAGACAATGGGATTTTCTGATCAAGGAAAGCAGTGCTTGTATCCAGAGGAGGCTCTTTACCTCATGGAATGTGTAAGCACATACATATGTTGCTAATAATGACTGAAAGCCAGAAAAGTTGGCATTTTAGATTAGATGCTGATTATAACTGACCTCCAACCTTTTTTGGCCATAAGATCATTTTTAAGTACTATACAATTCTATCATTTAAAATTAATTTAAGTTAATTTAATAATTTAAGTTCATGCTTTTTATGTTCATGTTCTGGAATGTTGATCCCTAATTAAACATAACAGGGCAGTGTGCAGGTGTTCTACCAGGATCTTCCTCTCTCCATCCAGGAGGGTTATGAAAGTTTCCTTTCTGCTGAAACTGTAACTTTCCATCAGTACCAGGTTGGTAGGATTTCACATTTGGTGTTTCATCTAGTC
The DNA here is from genome assembly GCA_023630585.1 of Cranoglanis bouderius. Taxonomy (NCBI): domain Eukaryota; kingdom Metazoa; phylum Chordata; class Actinopteri; order Siluriformes; family Cranoglanididae; genus Cranoglanis; species Cranoglanis bouderius. The sequence continues at coordinate 523,787 of CM042554.1, forward strand.
AGAATCTGGATTCTTACATTGGCATTGGTAGACCACAGTAAACAAGCTGTATTTTGATTTTGTCTTTAGAATTTGCCATAAAAATCAGTAGTCAAAACTAACTTGGAGACTCATTAAATGTCTGTCAAAGAGGAGACAGCATTTTGGATTCTTAAAGAAAAGGTGCCACTGAAGGTTATAACCCTCTGAAATGTCTGAGCTTCTTTAGGTTATTGAAGGCCATATGGAGAAAATAAATATAGAGTCAATGGTCAGCGGCTATTCATAAGAAATGAAAAATAATTAAGAAATAAAATATTGCAGTCAGCGGTAGTAATTGGGGTCCAAACACTGTTTAGCATGCAGGCTATATTTTTCAACAGCTCCTTGCATCAAGAAAATCAGTTTGAAAAAAAAAAATCGCCCTGCATAAAGAAGCAAGATTTAGGATTGCCTAAACCTAATAAATGAGCAGTGGCTCTCTACCACCCTCTACACACTACATAAACATGTTGCATTAAACATTTGGTGATCAACCAAATCTTTCCTGATTATTAGTCGATATAGATATAACATACAAAAGTATGTGGACACCTGATCATCACACACATACAGTGGTGCTTGAAAGTTTGTGAACCCTTTAGCATTATGTATATACCTCCATATACAGTGGGTATAGAAAAGAATCACTCCCCTTTAAAATAATTTTTTTTTTTTTTTGCTTTTCAGCCTGAAATGAAGACGGACACAGTTTTTGTTTTATCCAGCTGTATTTACTCAGTGCAACTTATAACGTCCAAGTGAAAGATATAACACCAACATGACAGAATTTTTTTTTTTTTAATTAAAAACCAGAATCACTGAGTTGGAAAAAGGATCACCCCTTGCTTTCACTGGCCTTATTTTTTTAATTACAGCCTTTAGTCTGTTGGGATATGTCTCTACTAACTTTGTATATCTAGACTTTGCGATATTTGCCCACTCTTCTTTGCAGAACTGCTCAAGTTCAGTTAAATTTGATGGTGACCGTTTGTGGACTACAGTCTTCAAGTCATTCCACAGATTTTCAGTGGAGTCTGGGCTCCGACTAGGCCGTGCAAGGACATTCACCTTTTTCTCCTTCAATCACTGTGTGGTCAGTTTTGCTGTGTGCTTTGGGTCATTGTCATGTTGTAAGGTAAACTTCTTCCATTGACAACTTTCTGGCAGAGGGCAGCAGATTTTCCTCAAGAATTTGACGGTATTTTGCCACATCCATTTCCCTTCTATCCTGACAAGTGCTCCAGTCCCTGCTGCAGAGAAACACCCCATAACAGGATATTACCA
>CM042554.1:530091-594821 GCA_023630585.1 Cranoglanis bouderius
TCCTCATCATTTCTGGAATTTCTTTCAATTTTGACAGTGTGTTGATGGGTAAGACATTTTAACCAACTTCATGCTGTTGAAAAAGTTCTATTTAAGCGTTGATTTGATTGAACAGGGTTTGCAGTAATCAGGCCTGGTTGTGTCTAGTCCAGCTGAACCCCATTATGAATGCAGCTTCATAGGTTTGGGGAATTAGTAACTATGGGGCAAATACATTTTCACGCAGGCCCAGTTTGTATTGGATAACTTTTTTGCTTCAATAAATAACATTATTATTTAATATTTTATTATTTAAAAACTGTATTTTATGTTTTCTCAGTTTGCCGTTGTTTTATCTTAGATTTAGAAAAATTAGCATGATATACACAAAACCAGAAGAAATCAGCAAATACTTTTTAACAGCACTGTAAAATTCCCCAATCAGATCAGACCAAAATGTATACTCGCATTACAGGAACACTGTATGAAGCGGACTCTGTAGCTATAGTCTTTATAAAACCCTTTATATCATCTCTGCAGCTTAAAAAGATGCATCTTAGCAGTAATTTGATAGATTCATATCAAAATAGTCAAATAGCCCATGAAGATGGTAGACCAGTGTGCCTGGGAAATCCCACTGGATTCAACAAAACAGTTGTGGGCTTGGGGTATTTTTAGTATCTTAAAGGTGAGAGCAGGCATTCAGAAATTAAAAACTTGGAACAAAGAGAGAATACACAGCTGTGGGATACTTTATATTACTGGTCACTAACCAGCTCTGTTTCATACGTATAGGTGTTCATGCAGAATTGGGGTAAATACAGAACCTATAACGTACATATATGAAGTAATAGATGGCTTATTAATAAGTTATGTCATTTTGGGGATTCCATTGGAGAGAAGTGCATCCTTTTTACAGAGTGTATTACGTATTAACAGAGGGTCTGTGGTGTTTACTAGAAGACAAAGATGTCTATTTGTCATATTTACTGCATGAAATATGACTGCTCACTAAACAAGTGAGTCCTTTAATTCCTGGGGGCTGCTCTTGATGCTTATTGTGGAGTGCACCACAATAAGTATGAAAGAGACAGAGCTGCTGGAGTTCTCTCACACACAGATCTTTTGTCTTCTGATTCACAGCATATTCACTGAAAGGGCAAACAAGTAGACTGGTCGTAATAACACATTGCTCAGAATTATCACATTACCTGCCAGTTCAACCCACCACCTCTGTGTCCGCAGTCGAAGCTCAAACAGAATGTACAGATTACTTTTTCTTGGAACACATTTTTGGTGTTTGATTGTTTTTCTTCTCATTTCTTCTTGTGTAGGTGAGCTCCTGGAGCAAGTCAGCATTATTCAGTCTTGTGATTTGCTGGTAGGAAACTCCAGGTACATGAAAATGATCATTTACTTCTTTTTACTAATTGTTTAATTCAATTGTATTTTACTATAGAAAACTCATACATGAGGCCAGACAGTGGTGTGATGTTTTGCCTCAGGTGTTTGAACTGGACTATTTGGTATATCACTTTAGCCTCTTCCCTTTTAGGTTACCTGGCTCAGACCAGTGGAGGATCACTTTCAGTGTTTACCAGCCTGACACTGAGTTTAAGAAGAGTTACCCAGGAAAGCCCTATACCCACTTGTGTGTTTGCAGGTAAACACAGACACAGTAGGCTGATTATCAAACATATTCTATTGCAGATGTGTTCAGACCTTTCCACCTTACCACTTCCCAATTTTTTGAGATCTCAAGTAAAAAAAAATTTTTTTTGAGATCTCAGAAAACTGAAAGCACATTTTTTTTAAACTTTTGATTTTTTAACTTTGGGGATTTTTTTTGGTGGCATCCCTAATAAATATAGCTAATATGTTACCCAACATTAAATAAGTATAGCCTTACATCAAACACATTTATAGATTTTATTTCACACTAATGAACTCAAAACTTTCTCCATTTACTAAGTTTGGCAGGTCTGATACAGAAATTTTAATATTTATATTACATCTAAATCTTCACCTACCTGCAGTTCTTTCCCACAGTTCTTTTCCACATTATGCATTTTTCACCCAAAATCAATTACCATAAATCAACTATTATAACTTAAGTATCAATTAAGAATTTTAAAAATATAATCTGAAGGTTCAGAGTTCTGTAATAGTAGCTTGGTTTCAGTTTAGATCTGAGACAGCAAACACAAAATTGGTTCAGTAAAATAACATTTACTGAGCACACAAAGCACAAACCATACTAATACATAATAAAAATCATATCAAATGTTCTAAATGAGTAGATATTTTGGTGAAAATGATGAGTTATAGGTAGCCTAGAGCTTGAAAGCTTTGGTTCTGGTAAGGTAGGGTTCCTAGCCATGTGGGCACCAAGAATGAACTTTTAAATAACTCTGATGGATTTATAGAACTCTAGCTCCAGTTAATTGGTCCCAGTTATTGAATGAATAAGAGTGGTTTGATGCCCTTGCTCTATTATCTACCAGACATCCACAGAGTCACATTAGCAATGTTCATGTTTGTATACACAAAGGGCTGCTCGATCTTTACCCCTCTCTCTCTCTGCATCTCAGCAAGCACCTTTTTGCATGCAGTATGCCATAAGAAATTGCACTGAATGAGTATAACCTAACCCAAGTTATTTTTGCAGAGCTTGTCCCCTTTTCATCCACTCACAACTGAGCCAAACAAGAGAGAGGGTGAAAGGATGACCCTTGAGAGTTTCAGATTTATTGACATAAACCAAGGCAGGCAAATTTCATACCAATTGACTGTTTGACCTTAGCAAACATATGAAGTAGCTTGGTAGGATTGGCCAGTTACTCCTTTTTAAATGTATTCCAATAACAGAACAAATGGAGCATAAAAGAGTTCACTTCTCTATTCAGATGGGTTGCTTGTTGTAGGTGTCACAGCTATCTGAAAATCATGGAGAGCAGCATTTTTTTTTTTTTTTTAATTCCTCAAAAAATTTTGTTTTCAGTGCAGATTTTGACTGCTATTTTCAGTTGACACATTACGTTAACAACTTGTACTTGAATTGCTTTGATAGCCAATGTCAGCTAGCAAGCAAATAGCAGCTCAAATCAGAGCTCTAAACTTTTTTCCTGACAATGGTTAAAAAAAAAAAATAAAAAAAATCAATGTACTTGAGCAGATTATACAACTACAATTTAGCATTTTACATAGTCAGATCCATAAATATTTGGTCATTGACAGAGTTGGTTAGCTGTCTACCACAGTATATTGGAGTGGAGTGAATTAAATATTGAATATGAGCTCAAAGTGCAGCCTTTCAGCTATAATTTGAGCATATTTACATCCAAATTGGGTGAACAGTGTAAGAATTAAAGCACTTTTCATATGTAGCCCCCCTTTTTAAGGGACCAAAGGCAAAGGTAACAAGACAATTGGCTGCTCAGCTAATTCCATATTTTGGTGTGTTATTCCTTCAGATAAAAGGTCTAGAGTTTATTTCAAGTTTGTCATTTGCATTTTGAATCTGTTGCCATTAACTCTCAATATGTCCAAAGAGCTGTCACTGCCTTTGAAGCAAGCCATAATGAGGCTGAAGAATCAAAACAAATGCATCAGATAGCAAAAACAGTTGTGGCCAAATCAACTATTTGGTACATTCTTAAAAAGAAAGAACAGACTGGTGAGCTAAGGAACAGAAAAAGGCCTGGACAACCATGGAAAATAACTGTGGTGGATGACAGAAGAATTCTTTGCCTGGTAAAGAAAAAACCTTTAACAAAAGCTGACCAGATCCAGCATATCTGTGTCAAAGTCAACAATCAAGAGGAGACTTCACCAGAGTAAATACAGAGTTTATCACAAGATATAAGCTTAGAATTGGTCAGAGTCATCTAAACAAGCCTGTACAGTTCTGGAATAACATCCTATGGACAGATGGGACAAAGATTAACTTATACCAGATTGATGGGAGTATGAGTATGAAGAAGGGAAGGAACTGCTCATGATTTCAAAGCATAACACCTCATCTTATGGCGTGGGCATGTATGGTTGCCAAAATAACTGGTTCCTTTGTATTTATTGATGTGACTGCTGACTAAATCAGCAGGTTGAATTCTGAAGTGACTAGGCCTCTATTATCTACCCAGATTCAGGCAAACGGTTTAAAACCCATTGGAAGGTGATCTACAGTGCAGATGGACAATGACCCTAAGCATACTTCAAAATCAACCAAAGACTTTTTTTTTTTTTTTTTTTTTTTTTTTTAAAGGCAAAAAGTGGAATGTTCTGCCTTGAGCTCATATTCATTATTTAATTCCAATTCCAAAATACTGTGGTAGGTAGCTAAAATAACAAGTTTGTCAATGGCCAAATATTTATGGACCTGACTGTATTAATTAATTAGTAATGCTGTACTTACCACTTTGAGATAGTGTCTGATGCAACATCTTAAGTTGCATTTCCAGTAATAGCACTCAATGTGCCTTGCTAACGACATCAAGCAAGGGGATTTCCACATCCAATATGGGTGGGCGGGAGGTGGACGCACTGTCCGATCGGCCGTATCTACTGTGCATGCTCTGGCTCAAAGGTCTCTACTGTACAGAACCTGCCTCCAGTTTTGACCTACTCTGCAAACGGAGTCAGGGTGGCGACTTTGAATTTGGCCAACAAAAGGCTTCAAAACCACACAGTTGCTGGACACGATTGGATTTATCCATGAAATTTACACAGTAAATTTGGTATTCATGAAAATCCTATCATTTTGCAAAAGAATTTCGTATCCCACTTATGCTACTGAGTGTGTGTAAATTTACACCTAAGATGACTGACTACTGTAAACCTCAATTAATTTATTTCCAATCATATAATTTGCATTTGCTTTGTTATTTTAGTGCAGTGAGCCTTAAATGGAGTTTTACATGTATCACCAAATGCAAAACAAAACAACTTTGCTGTGCACGTGCCTGGTAATTTATGGATAATTGTCATTCATCAATATGCACGCACGAGTATGAAGAAAATCTGTGTGACCGAAACTTTTTTGAATCTTTTTTACAAAAAGTTTGGCTTATGCAAACATTTACATAAAACTTTACTAAAATATAAATGATGCCCAACAGGAGTAAATGGTGCCATGTTGTTCATTTATACAGTCATTGATTTATATCTATAATGGGCCAAATAATTCTGGAGTTGACCATATATAATTTGTTTAGTGCATGCTATTTGCAAAATGCAAACTGTTCTTGACTTGTAAAATGAGTTTTAAGGTTTCATTCTATAACAGAGCCTTTGTGTCTTCTTTGCATAGTTTTGACGGTCCAGTGCCAAACTTGCATGTCTTGAAGCAGTTGTCCTTCCAAAGTGGAGATGTGTCTCTGACATTTGCAGTGGTGGACCATGGGGACATTTCCTTCTACTGCTTCAAGGAGTTTAAGCTGCCCACTGATGTCTATTGACAGGACTTAAGATACAGGCTTCCATGTCAATGCACAACACCACAAAACCAATTGTAACCATCAAAGTTGTCATATCATTAGGGTATTAGGGCATTTTCATATAACATTTTATGGCGAAACCAAATGCTTATTCATGGGGTGGTAACATAATGCACATTGCAGATGTGTATAAGCATGTCAAATAAGATATTTGGCACGGTAATTGATCTTATAATATTGTTCAGATAAGGTCAAAAAAGTTATCATTACAAGGGTAGAAGTGTTTTTTTTTTTTTTTTTTTTAATATATTATTTGTAAGGTTATTTTAATTATTTTCAGTGTAACTTAATAAAGGTATTTTATTATTATTACTATCACAAGATTGGTTGATGGTAGATCTGTTATTGAATGATTAAATGACACAAATTTGTACCATCATTGCGATCCATCCTGTCTGGATCCACCCAAAATGCAAGTCCATGTCTCACTTTTCAATTTAATTGTACAGATCATGAAAACTATCATGGTTTTATTTTCTGTCTTTACTCAGCCCCTCTGAAATTAATTCACCAACACCTTTCTTGATCGTGTTAGACCTAGGTCTTACTTGTATAAAACTCACTAGTTTATACTCAAGTTTATTTTAACTAGCGTTTGAGCACTGAGAAGTGAGCCTGCTGTGCAGTGGCACAACACCGGGCTGGTCTCTACATGCGCTGCCCAAGGGGTGCACTTCACGGACAACTTTAACCTGTTGTGGGAGTGAAGACATCTGTTTAAAGCAGATGGACTTCATCTGAACATTGCTGGGACTTGAATGCTCACTTCCAACCTACTCTACAGCACCTCCCATTCACCCTTAACAACCTTCAGCAGTAGCAACAATAGCAATATTTCCCACAACCCAGGAAGCGGACAGCACAGCCAGAATCAGTTGTCGCCAGACTGAGAAATGATTGAAGAAATGGATGAAATGCATGGTCTTCTAACTAAGCCCAGTCAGCATTGTACCCCAGGATCCACTCCTTCTCCCACTATATTTTCAGTTGTCCCTACCACTGAGGCTCTCTGACATAGGTAACCACTGACTGTAGGTAACCATGCTACTTTTCAGAATATTCCGGTCATTTGCAATACTTGGTGGCGTGGCCACAGGAAACAGAAGAGGTCCTCAAACACTAATTTTATTATACGCCTCTATTTATTATTGACCGTTCCTTTTTAATTTTAAACTTCTCAATTTTACCTTTTTTCATTCCAGCACATCATGTTTTCAATTAAGTATAATTTACTAATTTCCTAGTCTCCTCACCACTTATATACACTCACCATCCACTTACACCTGTACATCTGCACATTCATGCAGTTATCTAATCAGCCAATCATGTTGGAAGCAGCACATTGCAAAAATAATCATGCGGATACAGGTCAAGAGCTTCAGTTAATGTTCACATCAAACATCAGAATGGGGGTATATGTGGTGATTATGACTTTAGGATGAAAAACAAAAAAACATCCTGTGATCAGATGGTCTGCAGGCTGAAACACCTTGTTGTTGAGAGAGATCAGAGGAAAATGACCAGACTGGTTTGAGCTGACAGGAAGTCTATAGAAACTTAAAGAAGCACTCTTTACAACCGTGGTGAGCAGAACAGCATCTCAGAAAACACAACACATCAAACCTTGAGGTGGATGGGCTACAATAGCAAAAGACCACATCGGGTTCCACTCCTGTCACTCAAGAACAAGAATCTGAGGCAATCATGGGCACAGATTAACCAAAACTGGACAGTTGATGACTGAAAAAAAACAGGTGACCCCCCCCCCCCCCCAACTGTCCAGTTTCAATGAGCCTGTGCCCATGATTGCCTCAGATTTCCTGTTCTTGGGCCTAAATAATTGTGTGGTCCTCACCAACTTCTATAAACAAATAACCTCAGGTGAGAACAAAGAACAGATTTCAGTATGTAGTAATTTTTTTCACAAAAAGTAAACCCTAAAATTCAGTAACATGTAGAACCACTTGAGCAACAATAACTTGAAGTAAACATTCTCTGTAGGAGTTTCTCAGTCATTTCTCAAATCATTGTGGAGAAATTTTGGTCTACTCTTCTTTGAAACATTGCTTCAGATCATTGATTTTTGAGGGCATTAGCTCTGAATTTCAACTATTGGTTTGAGCCCTAGGTTTCGCCTGTGAAGACCGCATTTTTTGTTAAAAAGGATAAACCAACATGAAGATCAGAGATCTGTCTATCGGACAAAAGCAAGCCAGTTTGAAGCTGAGAAAAAAGGGAAAATCTATCAGAGCCATTGCACAAGCATTTGGCATAGCCAATACAACAATTTGTATAGATATGAATGGTGAACATTGTACATTAATGTAATGAAATATATTATCTGTGGCTTTCTATATTAGGCTAAATGCTACACTTGCTTAGCATTTCTCATATAAGCATCCTTTCTTCTTCTTTTTTTTATTTTAAACACCCCAAATCGCATGAAAAACACATATAAACCATATACTGTCAATCATATACAGTGCCCTCCACTAATATTGGCACCCTTGGTAAATATGAGCAAAGAAGGCTGTGAAAAATTGTCTTTATTGTTTAACCTTTTCATATTTTGTTTAAAAAATTCACAAAAAATACTTTGCTCTCATGGATATCAAACAATTGCAAGCATAACATAGGTTTATCAAAAAAATTATTTGTTAAATATGTGTGTGCCACAGTTATCGGCACCCCATGAATTCATATGAGAAAAATATATTTGAAGTATATTCTCATTGATATTTTAAATTTTTTTAGTACACCTGGGGGACTAGGAACAAGGAATTGTTCAACCATGACTTCCTGTTTCATAGGGGTATAAATATGAGGTAACACACAGGCCAAATTCCCTTAGTCATTCATAACAATGGGTAAGACCAAGGAATATAGCTGTGATGTGCGGCAGAAGGTTGTTGAGCTTCATAAAATGGGAAGTGGCTATACGAAAATAGCACAAGTATTGAAAATGCCCATTTCCACCATCAGGGCAATAATTAAGAAGTTCCAGTCAACTGGAAATGGTATGAATCAACCTGGAATTGGACGTGTGTCTATATTGTTTCAAAACACTTTGAAGAGGATGGTTCAAGTGGCCAAAAAATCTCCAAGGATCACAGCTGGAGAATTGCAGAAGTTAGTTGTGTCTTGGGGTCAGAAAGTCTCCAAAACTACAATCCTAAGTCCTCTACATCACCACAAGTTGTTTAGAAGGGTTTCAAGAAAAAAGCCTCTACTCTCATCCAAAAACAAACTCAAGCTTCTTCAGTTTGCCAGACACTACTGGAACTTCAAATGGGATCGGGTTCTATGGTCAGATGAAACCAGAATAGAGCTTTTTGGCAATAAACACCAGAGGTGGTTTTAGCACGCACAGAGAGGTAGCCATATGGAAAAGTACCTCATGCCCACGGTTAAATATGGTGGTGGCTCTGTAATGTTTTGGGGCTGTTTTTCTGCCAGAGGACCTGGACATTTTGTTAGGATACATGGCATCATGGACTCAATCAAATATCACCAGATATTAAATGAAAACCTGACTGCCTCTGCCAGAAAGCTTAAAATGGGCCATGGTTGGATCTTCCAGCAGGACAAAGATCCAAAACATGCATCAAAAAGAAAAATACAAAAATGGTTTACTGACCACAAATCAAGGTCCTGCCATGGACATCCCAGTCCCCTGACTTGAAACCCATAGAAAACCTGTGGGACTGAAGAGTCTCCTCTTGAAGAGTCTCCTCCTGAAAGAGTCTCCTCCTGAAGAGTCACCAGCGTGGACCTTGAAATTCGAAGGATCTGGAGAGATTCTGTATGGAGGAATGGTCTCAGATCCCTTGCCCTGTATTCTCCAACCACATCAGGCATTATAGGAGAAGACTCTAAGCTTGGCAAAGGGAGGTAGCACAAAGTATTGACTAAAATGGTGCCAATAATTGTTGCACACCTATATTTAACAAAGATATTTTCTGATAAACCTGTGTTTTCAATTGTTCATTGGTCTTGTTTTAAAACATTTTTACTGTTGTATTATATTGCATTATTATTATTACAAATTTGTTTAAAAATACACAAACTTATTTTGTGCAGTTAAATCTTCAGTTGTCCTTTTTCCTATTTCCCATCAACAGTTTACATTTCTACATATTCTACAGGTTATACAGTAGCACTATAAATGAAATTAAAATAATGTCATAACTGTATAATACTATACAGTATTATTAAAAGTTACGGTATAATACTGTACTTCAAGATGGTAAAAAATTACAGTAAAATGCTGTGTTCAGTTTTACAGTATATCTGTAGTTAGTGTTACAGTAATTTTACTGTTGTATGTGTTAGGTTTCCTCTTCTCCTTAGGTTTCCTCTACAAAGAGTGGCGAATGGCGTGCTTCCGCATTCCACTGCGCGCTTTCCAGTGCTATTCAAAAACTCTCCGATGGACGTTTCATTCATAAAGACTCATTTTGTTTTCGTCACGTCATGTCTCCGCCTCCTGTGTTTCCCCATGTGCTCTTGTTTTGATTCACGTCATGTCTCCGCCTACTATGTTCTCCCATGTGCGTTTGTTTTGGTTCATGTCATGTCTCCGCCTCCTCATTTGTTCATGGAGGGGGTTCAGTTGTTATCGATTTGGACATGTGATTTCTTAGTGTTTAAATACGCCGCTCCGTTTCCGCTTCGGGGCGGAGTATTAGTATAGTACAGTACAGTACAGTCCAGTCTAGTAGATATGTTTAACCGTGCGATTTGTTCCCGTGATTTCCAGATCACCTATCTAGCGTTTGTATAGTTTAGTTTGTTATAGCTTAGTTTAGATGTGTTTAACCGTGCGTTTTGTTCCGGTGATTCCCAGATCATTACTCTTGTTTAGTACAGCCTGGATTATAGTTTGTTTTGTTCGTGGTATGGATTCTTATGTTTGGAATAAACTCTTCTGCATTTACTGACGTCTCCCCAGCGCATGCATCCTGACTCCCTCTTCCGACCTACACGTCTGTGTTATGTAACAGAATACTCCGCCAAAAAATGGATGCAGCGGGGAAAGCGACGCCACACCACGACACGCCCTGCCACGCTACAATTGAAATGCCTGTTATTAACTCTGTTTTTTCCTCAGTGGACTTTCATCTATCCTCCAGATGAATATGACGGTTTTTCCACTTGGCCACAATGCTACATTTTGCAGGCACAACTTCATTTTTTGAGCTTGGAGGACCCCAAACCCGATGAAGAAGAGTGGTTGGGGTTCCTCCTCTCTCGTCTGGTCGGCTCCACTCGCCAATGGGCGAACCTTCACCTTACCAGTAGATCCCCGCAGCTCCAAACAGTTTCGGGCTTTGTGGATCTACTGGTCCAGGTGTTCGGAAGCCCAGACTTCCAACCCGACCTCAGGACATTTTTGGGGAAGGATCGTCTGGGCGACTGACCTAGTAAAACATTCCTGGAGTACTACGAGAGTAAATGGGCTAACGTGGCGGCCTATACCTCTCATCCCCAAACCCAGGAGTGTGCCACCAAGGGATGCACCCGACCAGCCATCCTGCATTGTCCCACCTGCAGGAACCAGGGAGTCAGGAGCAGCTACTTCTGCTCCCAAGGCTGCTTCAAGGGCAGCTAGCGGGTGCATAAGCGGCTCCACAGGAGGGTTCCCTCAGAGCTCCAGCCGGAGACCCAGCAGGAAGTCTCCTCCACGGAGCTACCACAGGAGGTTAACGTGGCGATCTCCAGCCCCGAGCTCCAGCAGGAGGCCCAGCAGGAGGTCTTCTCAAGGGAGCTGCTCAAGGAGGTTAACGTGGCGACCTCCAGCTCCAAGCTCCAGTTGGAGGCCCAGCAGAAGGTCTCCACAGCGGAGCTGCTCAAGGAGGTTAACATGGCGACCTCCAGCCCCGAGCTCCAGCCGGAGGCCCAGCAGAAGGTCTCCACAGCGGAGCTGTTCAAGGAGGTTAACGTGGCGACCTCCAGCCCCGAGCTCCAGCCGGAGGCCCAGCAGAAGGTCTCCAAAGCAGAGCTGCTCAAGGAGGTTCACATGGCGACCTCCAGCCCCGAGCTCCAGCCTGAGGCCCAGCAGAAGGTCTCCACAGCGGAACTGCTCAGGGCGGTTAATGTGGTGACCTCCAGCCCCGAGCTCCAGCCTGAGGCCCAGCAGAAGGTCTCCACAGCGGAGCTGCTCAAGGAGGTTAACAAGGCAACCTCCAGCCCCAAGCAGCAGCCAGAGATTCAAGAGGAAACCTCCTCTCCTGGCCTGCTTACACCAGAGGTCCACGAGGAGACCTATGCCCAAGCGGTGTTCTCGTCAGAGGCTCGAGAAGAAACCTCCACTCTTACCCCGTCCATGTCTGAGGTCCATGGGATGACCTCTTCTCAAGCTAATCCATTTCTAAGTCCATGTCCAGGATCTTGCCCTAATCCTAGTCCATGTCCATGTCCAGGTTCCTGCCCTAATCCTAGTCCATGTCCAAGTCCATGTCCATGTCCAGATTTTCGCCCTATTCCAAGGCCAATCTCTGAGCCAGTTCTCAGGCAGGTTCCCCGTCAGGTTCCCAGTCCTGCTTCAAATCCTGTTCCCAGTCCCGCTCCCAATCCTGTTCTCAGTCAGGTTCCCAGTCCTGCTCCCAATCCTGCTCCCAATCCTGTTCCTAATCCTTTTCTCAGTCCTGTTCCAAGTCCAGTTCCTAGTCCAAGTCCAGGTTCCGACCCTGTTCCTAGTCCAGTCCCTAGTTCAGTTCCAAGTCCAGTTCCTAGTCCAGTTCCAAGTCCAACTCCAGGTTCCGACCCTGTTCATAGCCCAGTTCCTAGTTCAATTCCAAGTCCAGTTCCTGATTTTGTTGCCAGCTACATAGGTTTAATTTCTGGATGTGTGTTTGCTCTCCTTCTCAGTTCGGAGGCTGATTTGACTCCCAGCTCTGCTTCCAGCCCTGTCTTCTCCTCTGTCTCCAGCTCTGTCCCTTCCTCTGTTCCTTCCTCTGTCTCCAATTCAATTTCCAATGCTGTCTCCAACCAAGTTTTTGATTTTGCCTATGGTTTTCGGTCTAACCAAGTTCTCTGTTCTGTTTCCAAGACTTTCTCAAAGTCTGTCTCGAAGTCTGTTTCCAAGTCTGTCTCGAAGTCTGTTTCCAAGACTTTCTCGAAGTCTGTCTTGAAGTCTGTTTCCAAGTCTGTCTCGAAGTCTGTTTCCAGGCCTTTCTCCGAATCTGTTTCCAAGCCTGTCTCCGATCCTGGTTCCAGAGCCGACTCCGATCCTGGTTCCAGAGCCGACTCCGATCCTGGTTCGAGGTCAAGCTCCGGGTCAAGCACCAGGTCACTCGCAGCTCTGAGATCCAGGCCCAGCACCAGGTCATGCGCAGCTCCGAAATCCAGACCAGGCATCCGTCCAAGTTCTCGTCTAAGAGCTGCACCTTGGGGGGGGGGCTCTGTTAGGTTTCCTCTTCTCCAGCCCTCACTACACTACAAAGAGTGGCGAGTGGCGTGCTTCCGCATTTCACTGCGCGCTTTCCAGCGCTATTCAAAAACTCTCCGATGGACGTTTCATTCATAAAGACTCATTTTGTTTACCTCTGACATGTGCTTTTTTGTTTTCATTCACGTCATGTCTCCACCTCCTGTGTTTCCCCATGTGTTCTTGTTTTGATTCACGTCATGTCTCCGCCTACTATGTTCTCCCATGTGCATTTGTTTTGGTTCGTGTCATGTCTCCGCCTCCTCATTTGTTCATGGAGAGGGTTCAGCTGTTATCGATTTGGACATGTGATTTCTTAGTGTTTAAATACGCTGCTCCGTTTCCGCTTCGGGGCGGAATATTAGTATTAGTATAGTATAGTACAGTCCAGTCTAGTAGATATGTTTAACCGTGCGATTTGTTCCTGTGATTTCCAGATCACCTATCTTGCGTTTGTATAGTTTTGTTTGTTATAGCTTAGTTTAGATGTGTTTAACCGTGCGTTTTGTTCCGGTGATTCCCAGATCACTACTCTTGTTTAGTACAGCCTGGATTATAGTTTGTTTTTTTCGTGGTATGGATACTTATGTTTGGAATAAACTCTTCTGCATTTACTGACGTCTCCCCAGTGCATGCATCCTGACTCCCTCTTCTGACCTACACGTCTGTGTTACGTAACAGTATGAAATACAGCAACTACTAGATAATTGTTGCCAGTAAGTTACTGTTACTTTGACAATAATTTTTTTTTACAGTGTTCTTAAAAATATATATAACATGAAAAGCAACCATGCATTGGATATTAAGTGTATTTTGTATATTTTGTCATAAATCTCAATTAAAAATAAAATACACTTAATCATCTGTAGTTTGGTTCTCAGATTAATTTATTCATTTTTAAAGATGTTTATATATTTATACTGAAAAACAAGACAAATACACTGATAATAGCTCAAGTGCAGCATCGCAATATGAAGTTCAAGTTCAGTTTATTTGTATAGCGCTTTTAACAATGGACATTGTCCCAAAGCAGCTTTACAGAAGTATATAAATTCAGAACATTTTAAATTTATGAATTTATCCCCAATGAGCAAGCCAGCGACAACGGTGGCAAAGAAAAACTCCCTGAGACGATATGAGGAAGAAACCTTGAGAGGAACCAGACTCAAAGGGGAACCCATCCTCATCTGGGTAACACCGGATAGTGCGATTATAAATAAATAAATCTCTTCTATAAATGTACCAGCACCACACGGTCAAATAGCAGTTGTGAGACCATGAAAATTCATTACAGTTTTTATATGGAGTCTGTTTTGTTAATCTAGCCACAGAAGGTCACAAGCCAGTGTACTTTTTGTGCCTGTCCCAAGCCCGGATAAATAGAGAGGGTTGTGTCAGGAAGGGCATCCGACGTAAAACTTTTGCCAAATTCAATATGCGAATCACGAACATGACTTCCATACCGGATCGGTCGGGGCCCGGGTTAACAACGACTGCCATCGGTGCCGTTGACCTCCAGGGCACTGGTGCAAATTGGGTCGAAGAAGGAGAGGAGGAAGGTGTGTTAGAGGAGGAAGGCATGTCTGTAGGCAGAGAGAGAAGAGGAAAGGCAGGAGTTTAGGATTGAAAGTAGGGACTTTGAATGTTGGTACGATGACAGGTAAAGGCAGAGAGCTGGTAGATATGATGCAGAGGAGGAAAGTCGACATTCTGTGTGTCCAGGAGACCAGGTGGAAAGGGAGCAAGGCTAGAAGCATTGGAGCAGGGTTTAAACTGCTTTATCATGGTGTGGACAGGAAGAGAAATGGAGTAGGAGTGATCCTGAAGGAGGAGTTTATGAAGAATGTTCTGGAGGTAAAGAGAGTGTCAGATAGGTTGATGAAGACAAGGAGACTTGGTGGTGGAATGAATAAGTTCAAGAGAGTATCCAGAAGAAGAGGTTAGCTAGGAAGAAGTGGGACAGTGAGAGGATGGAGGAAAGTAGACAGGAATATAGGGAGATGCAGCGTGAGGTTAAGATAGAGGTGGCAAAGGCCAAACAGAAAGCTTATGGGGACATGTATGCAAGGTTAGATAGTAAGGAAGGTGAGAGGGATTTGTATTGGTTGGCGAGGCAGAGGGATAGAGATGGTAAGGATGTGCAGCAGGTTAGAGTGATTAAAGATGAAATGTGATGACAGGTGACAGGAGAGTGAGGGAAAGATGGAAGGAGTACTTTGAGGAACTGATGAATGAGGACAATGACAGAGAGAGAAGAGTAGTAGAGGCAAATATTGTTGAGCAGGAAGTAGAAAGGATTAGCAAGGGTGAAGTTAGGAGAGCTTTGAAGAGGATGCAGAGAGGAAAGGCGGTTGGTCCTGATGGCATACCAGTGGAGGTATGGAAGTGTCTACGAGAGAAGGCAGTAGAGTTTTTAACTAGGTTGTTCAACAAGGTCTTAGACAGTGAGAGGATGCCTGAGGAATGGAGGAGAAGTGTTTTGGTGCCGATTTTTAAGAACAAGGGAGATGTGCAGAGTTGTGGAAACTACAGAGGTATTAAGCTGATGAGCCATACAACGAAGTTGTGGGAAAGAGTAGTGGAAGCAAGGCTAAGGGGAGACGTAGGCATTTGTGAGCAGCAGTATGGTTTCATGCCAAGAAAGAGCACTACAGATGCAATATTTGCTTTGAGAATGTTGATGGAGAAGTACAGAGAGGGTCAGAAAGAGCTGCATTGTGTCTTTGTAGATTTAGAGAAAGCGCATGACAGGGTGCCAAGAGAGGAGCTGTGGTATTGTATGAGGAGGTCTGGAGTGGCAGAGAAGTATGTTAGAGTGGTGCAGGATATGTATGAGAGCAGTAGGACAATGGTACGGTGTGCGGTAGGTGTGACAGAGGAGTTCACGGTGAAGGTGGGACTGCATCAAGGATTGGCTCTGAGCCCCTTCTTGTTTGCGGTGGTGATGGACAGGCTGACAGATGAGGTCAAACAGGAATCTCCATGGACTATGATGTTTGCGGATGACATTGTGATCTGTAGTGAGAGCAGGGAGCAGCTGGAGGAAACTCTAGAGAGGTGGAGGTTTGCTCTGGAGAGAAGAGGAATGAAGGTTAGTCGCAGCAAGACAGAATACATGTGCGTGAATGAGAGGGATCCAAGTGGAACAGTGACGTTACAGGGAGAAGAGATAAAGAAGGTGCAGGATTTTAAGTACTTAGGGTCAACAGTCCAGAGCAACGGGGAGTGTGGAAAAGAGGTGAAGAAGCGTGTGCAGGCAGGTTGGAATGGGTGGAGAAAAGTGTCAGGGCTGTTGTGTGATAAAAGAGTACCAGCAAAAATGAAAGGAAAGGTGTACAGGACAGTAGTGAGACCAGTGATGTTGTATGGTTTGGAGACAGTTGCACTGAGGAAAAGACAGGAGGAAGAGTTAGAGGTAGCAGAGCTGAAGATGTTGAGGTTCTCTTTGGGAGTGACGAGGATGGATAGGATCAGGAATGAGTACATCAGGGGGACAGCACATGTGAGATGTTTTGGAGACAAAGTTAGAGAGGCCAGGTTGAGATGGTTTGGACATGTTCAGAGGAGGGAGAGTGAACATATCGGTAAAAGGATGCTGAGGTTAGAGCTGCCAGGCAGGAGGCCGAGAGGAAGACCAAAGAGGAGGTTTATGGATGTAGTGAAGGAGGTCATGAAGGTAGTCGGTCTGAGAGAAGAGGATGCAGGGGATAGGGCTAGATGGAGGCAGATGATTCGCTGTGGCAACCCCTGAAGGGAACAGCCGAAAGGAAAAGAAGATATGGAGTCTGTTTTGTTAAACTTCACCACTGTTATCTCAATGATCTTTAGGCTGCACCATGTGGGGCCATCCTCAGCAGCAGCATGTGACTTCCAATTGATGAGCTCTCCAACCAGAAGTAGGGCATCAGGATGGATCAGGCAGGTCCAGAGAGCAGAAGGGGTCAGGATCACTGGCATCTCAAGTGAAGTGATTTTGATATTGACTTCAGCTGATATTTTAGTTTAAATATATACAAAACAGGCTGAGATTATTTAATAAATGCAGATCTCCCCAGATTTCTCCCTCATTCTCTCCCACTTCTCACACTAACTGCTCTCACGGTCAGTGACAGGCAGGGATGCAGCATTAGTTTTATTTACAACAATTAATGACTGTGGCTGTGTGGCATGACCAAACATTATAGGTTTTATGTGTCTGCAGCTACAGTTGCAATCAAAATTATTCAACCCCCATTGCAAATCAGGTTTATAGTCAAAATTTACAGACTTTCAGCTGTTTCCAATGAACAAATCAAACAAAAGCAATTGAAATATTTCAACACAATGCTTCAAGTGGTTTCCCCAAATTCAACTGAAAATGCAACTTATAATGACAGGGGCAGAAAATACATGAAATACCTGGACGGGGCAGAAAAAGGAAGCTATAAACGGCTGCAACTAGATTTCTGAGAAGGCAGGTTGTGAAAAACCCTTGAGTGACTGCAAAAGACCTGCAGCAAGACTTGGTGGCAACAGGCACTGAGGTTTCAGTGAGCACAGTATGGCACTTACTAAACGCAGAAGGTTTCCATGCCAGAACTCCAAGGCGTACACCACTACTAACCCAAAGGCACAAGAAAATTCAGCTCAAAATCATATAAATAAGCCACAGAAGTTTTGGGATTCGATGAAACGAAACTGGAACTTTTTGGCACGATGGATCAGCGGTATATCTGGAGAAAAAAGAATGAAGAAAGAACACAGTCTGTGCACAGTCAAGCATGGTGGTGGCTCGGTGATGTTCTGGGGCTGGTTTGCATCCTCTGGCACCGGAAACCGGCAGCATGTGGAAGGGAAGATGGATTCATTGAAGTATCAGGAAATCCTAGGAGAAAATGTCATGTTGTCTGTGAGGAAGCTGAAGCTCATTGGACCTTTCAACAGGACAATGATTATAGTCATTATAAGTTGCATTTTCAGTTGAATTTGGGGAAACCACTTGAAGCATTCGTTATGTTGAGTTATTTGAATTGCTTTTGTTTGATTTGTTCATTGCAAACAGCTGAACGTCTGTAAATTTTCACAATAAACCTGATTTGGAATGGGGGTTGAATAATTTTGATTGCAACTGTAGGTGTATTACATTCAAGGTGCTTTGTGTTCAGTCTCAGAATTCGAAGTCAGGTTCATAAATTCTTTAGTCAGCATCCATGTATTACAGCCGGAACTGCACTTTCAACTGAAAGAATGTCTTTATCAAAGTATGAAGTTCTTACAGATGCTGGAATTCCACATTCTAGGGGAAGTTTTCTGGAATCAGTCTTGTCACCAAAGATGATCCTGGGAACAGCAGCAGGACCCACCATAACGGAATACATTTAATCTAGTTTAAATGTTGCAGCAAAAAATACCTGCTAAATAGTGCCAAACTGCACTCTTTACACTGCCACATTTATAACCCTAAAAACCAGGAGAATGTAGAGAATTACCACATGCAGCAGTTTAATGATGCAGATCAGATTATGTAAACAAGTATTATTTACCACCACAAGGAGGTTTCCACACGTAACTTAGTAATTCGCTTGCAACTGTGAGAGAAGATGAATAGTTAGCAAATAATTTAGATTGAATCATGCTAGCAAATATTACTACCACTATAATTAACACGCAAAGTGTTTCGCATTGCTGCTATTTTGATACAACCATTGATAATTCACCAACATGTGCCAAATGGCTGTTTGCATTGTCCACTTTAATGCTGCTATTTTGAGGCACTTGTTCGCAATAATTCACTAACACAGCTGAAAGTAACAATAAATGTGACCAAACCACAGATGGGAATGCTAGCTAGTAAGGACAGTGTCTTGTGTGTTAGTGTGTGTAAGGACCAGGGGTAATGTTGAAATGTTGAAAGTTAAAGATCTAACTAGGCAAATTATATAACTAGATAACCTTAGTTATTGGGGCCAACTAAACAGAATCTGCTGTTGAATAGTTGTGTACTAGCCACGGAATTCAGTGGCTGATGGCAGGTTATTAGGCAATTAGCTGGTAAGCACATGCTTGCAGTCAAATTCAATGTGACTGGGTGCGTAACTGACTTGTTCTGTACTTTGTTTGATTGTGGCTGTCAACAAAGGAATGTCTCAGTCAGTTGTTTTTTAATCTCAATGACAGGTCTCATTCTAATGATCGCTAGCCATATCATATGTGAAACAATGTATACATTTTATGTCACACTTATTAAATACAAACGAGTGTATCTACAAAATACAATGCATCCGGAAAGTATTCACAGCACTTCACTTTTTCCATATTTTGTTATGTTACAGTCTTATTCCAAAATGGATTAAATTCATTATTTTTCTCAAAATTCTACAAGCAATACCCCATAATGACAACGTGAAAGAAGTTTGTTTGAAATCTTTGCAAATTTATTTAAAATGAAAAACAAAAAAATCTCATGTACATAAGTATTCACAACATTTGCCATGACACCCAAAATTGAGCTCAGGTGCATCCTGTTTCCACTGATCATCCTTGAGATGTTTCTACAACTTGATTGGAGTCCACCTGTGGTAAATTCAGTTGATTGGACATGATTTGGAAAGGCATACACCTGTCTATATAAGGTCCCACAGTTAACAGTGCATGTCAGAGCACAAACCAAGCCATGAAGTCCAAGGAATTGTCTGTAGACCTCCACGACAGGATTCTATTGAGGCACAGATCTGGGGAAGGGTACAGAAAAATTTCTGCAGCATTGAAGGTCCCAATGAGCACAGTGGCCTCCATCATCTGTAAATGGAAGAAGTTTGGGATCAACAGGATTCTTCCTAGAGCGGGCCACCCGGCCAAACTGAGCGATCAGAGGAGAAGGGCCTTAGCCAGGGAGGTGACCAAGAACCCGATGATCACTCTGACAGAGCTCCAGCATTTCTCTGTGGAGAGAGGAGAAGCTTCCAGAAGAACAACCATCTTTGCAGCACTCCACCAATCAGGCCTGTATGGTAGAGTGGCCAGATGGAAGCCACTCCTCAGTAAAAGGCACATGACAGCCCACCTGGAGTTTGCCAAAAGGCATCTGAAGGACTCTCAGACCATGAGAAATAAAAATTGAACTCTTTGGCCTGAATAGCAAGCGTCATGTCTGGAGGAAACCAGGCACCGCTCATCACCTGGCCAATACCATCCCTACAGTGAAGCATAGTGGTGGCAGCATCATGCTGTGGGGATGTTTTTCAGTGGCTGGAACTGGGATACTAGTCAGGATCGAGGGAAAGATGAATGCAGCAATGTACAGAGACATCCTTGATGAAAACCTGCTCCAGAGCGCTCTGGACCTCAGACTGGAGCGAAGGTTCATCTTCCAACAGGACAACGACCCTAAGCACACAGCCAAGATAACAAAGGAGTGGCTACAGGACAACTCTGTGAATGTCCTTGAATGGCCCAGCCAGAACCCAGACTTGAACCCGATTGAACATCTCTGGAGAGATCTGAAAATGGCTGGGCACCGAGGCTCCCCATCCAACCTGATGGAGCTTGAGAGGTCCTGCAAAGAAGAATGGGAGAAACTGCCCAAAAATAGGTGTGCCAAGCTTGTAGCATCATACTCAAAAAGACTTGAGGCTGTAATTGGTGCCAAAGGCTGTGAATACTTATGTACGTGATTTTTTTTGTTTTTTATTTTTAATAAATTTTCAAAAAACTTCTTTCACGTTGTCATTATGGGGTATTGTTTGTAGAATTTTGAGGAAAATAATGAATTTAATCCATTTTGGAATAAGGCTGTAACATAACAAAATGTGGAAAAAGTGAAGCGCTGTGAAAACTTTCCGGATGCACTATAGATTTATTTCAATTAAGTGAACATATGTGCGATATCTATGAAAGGTGAAAAATCATTTTTTGAGTGCATTCATTTGATTCAAAAATATTGAAGTGGTATTTATGTAATTGGCTAGCTAGTTAGCTAGCACTGCAACATCTTAACATAGCCTTAAAATGCTAAATGTATGTTAACTATAGTAATTCAAACACAAGTATGCAAGCTAGATGGCATTGTGATGTAAGAAATATCCTTGCAAAGAAAAATAATATGAAGAAAATAATGTCAACCTAGTGTCAGGGCATAACATGGTGAAATGCAACTACATGTGTTTTCCACATGGGATCATATATTACTCACATAATTATATGTGAAATGCATGTGATTTTTTAAAATGTAATTTAGATGCCAAAGTAATGGTTTGTGAGACCAACTTTTCCGTTGAAACAGAGACACTTTATTCATATATAAATGGCTAGTGTTCCAGCTGCAAAGTGTATTTTATATGGTGGTAGATGTTTATATCTACTGTGTAGTTCTAGTTTGCTGCCATTTTCCTCTATAGACTCCTTTCAATTCAGACAAATGAGTTGAAAATGTAAAGCTAAAGACTTTACTTTCTGATGTGCCTGCTAGGAAACCTCTTCCTGTTAAACAAAGTAGAAATCTGTGGAGTATCACAAAAATAATTAAATGTTTGCCAATTTTGCAAAGATTATATATGTTTTTATGTGCATGAACTACTCCTCTAGGAGACATAAATGTCTAGTCTCTACACAGACAAAACCAGGTCCCCACCCTAAGATAACTACATACACATTTGCCTGACACAGACATAGTTCCTATTTATAGAGCTGGTGTGGTACAACTCGGTACAGCAGCTGTCTACTTTTCCTAGCAGTTCAAGTGGGAAAGTTTGAAGGAGAAAGGACACAGAAACAAGGCTGGGAAAAAGTTTTGACATTTTCTTCTATCTTCCTAATATTTTTGAAAGGCAGTTATCCACACTTTTTGGAATTCTTCTATGGCATGGATGAGGAACTTCTGCATGGATGAGGAACTTCTGCATGGATGAGGAACTTTCTTTTTTTAAGGGGAACTACATTGACGACCTTGAGGTTGGCAGATGAAGCTTTTTTTTTTTATGTACCAAGGGTAATTTACTGAGAATAAATATGGTGAACATCATGAATGTTACATTCACTACTATCCAGTATATAGTCAAAGGTACTTAATATATTTTCTTTTTTAAAAACGACAAAAATAATTTTACATATCAATTCAAATATAACCATGAAGTTATTTGTAAGACCTTTGAGTAGAATTATTCATGTTTAGAGGCAAACACAACACAAGAACTAAAAATCTGATCCTACACACCAGATCACAAAGTGTTGCAGGAAAGCACTGAAGGAGATTCGTAATTAAAGGGCATCTAAAAAAAGAGCTGGACAGAGGGCGAGGCTGTGGAGTCATATGTGGAGGCACAGTAACTCTGAGTCTACAAGAAGAGCTGTTTAAATCCATCTAGACTACACCACGAAGATCTGCTCATGGATCCATATGGAGGCCACTACCTGAACCGAGAGGCAGTGCTGTCTGTACTGGGTATGGCTCGCATGTGCCAACTGATACTGGGCTGCACCACCATGGCTTTGGTGACTCACAGCGCAGGCTTCAGTGCCACCTATGGTACCTTCTGCATGTTCGTGTGGTGCTTCTGTTTCGCCATGACATTGATGATCTTCGTGCTCGATGTGGTTCGCCTGCATGGCTGCGTGCCCATCTCGTGGGACAATTTCACTGTGGCCTTTGCCATGCTTGCCACATTAATGTACATTACAGCTTCTGTTGTGTACCCTGTGTACTTCCTCAGCAGTGATTGCCTGGCTGAAGGCTGTGAAGTGCACAACTACCGCATTGCTGTTACCGTGTGCTCCAGCATCTGTTCTCTTGCCTATGGTGCCGAGGTCCTCCTCACACGGGCCAAGCCGGGCCACGTGGTGGGTTACATGGCCACCATGTCAGGCCTACTCAAGGTAGTTCAGGCCTTCATTGCTTGCATCATTTTTGGTGCTCTGGCAAATGACAGTGAGTACCATCGCCACATTCCCACGCAGTACTGTGTAGTGGTCTACAGTCTATGCTTTGCCATCACAGTGGTGGTGGTAGTCCTGACTGTCTCAGGGAGGACTGTAGTTCTGAGGCTGCCCTTTGACCGCTTTGTAATTACATACACCTTCCTGGCAGTCCTGCTATACATGAGTGCTGCTGTGGTGTGGTCTGTCTTCAGTTTTGATAAGAAGTATGGATCTCCTGGGCGACCGAATGATTGCCCCCAGGGAAAATGCCCATGGGACAGCAAGTTGGTGGTGGCAGTGTTCACGTTTGCCAACCTGGTGTTCTACTTCATCGACCTACTGTACTCTCAGAGGATCCGCTTTGTCTCACAGACAGCAGACTAAAATAGCATGTTTTATCTGAAAAGTTTTACTACTAGTGTATCTCTCTCACTCATATATATATATATATATATATATATATATATATATATATATATATATATATATGTGTGTGTGTGTGTGTGTGTATAAAGCAAAGCAAATTTTAGTCAAAAAGAGTATTTTAGTTAAAAAAATTTAATGTACATAAATAATGAAAATATTAATTCTGGATATTAATATTCTGAACTAAACTGTTGATGGAAATCCTGTGATTTTTCATGTAAACTTTCTTAACTTTCACTGTTACCTAATAACATGATTTTAGCCACAATTTTGAATTTCTAAAGCTTTTGTTTGTAAGCAAAGCAAATTCAAGCCAATTTTTTTCAAGTATGTAACCTGGTACTGGATATACAAGTTTGAATTCCCAAACTCTTTCTTCCCTACCAGGGCTTCCACTTTGTTATACCTGATTGTACATGAAATCTATTAAATATATCTATTGTACTGTTCGTTAACTGTGTTTGAATGTGGAATAAAACAAAGTGGTATGTTACCCATTAAGGTGGTATAATTTTTTGGATTTCACTTTTGTGGGTTTCACTAATTTAACTGATAAAAGGTTTGACTGTTTTAGTAAATGCATGTTTCATTAATAGCTATATTAATAGATACATTACATAGAAAAATACATATATGTAGATACAGTATGTTTCATTAACAGATTAATTCCAAAACTATTGTTGACCATGTTCAGTCTGAAATTAGTAAAAATAGGTTTATTTTATATTTGGCTTATATATTTATACAAGATACAGTTGATTATATTCAAGATATTTTCACGTTGCAATTTGTTTGTTCCAGAAAATGATTTTTCAAGCAGCAGCAGTAACTTCAGCAGTAGCAACACCACCAGCAGCAGTGTCAGTTTTTTCATCATTTAATAAATAATCTCTATAAACTCCACCACTCACTACAGCAACTGATATATAATATTTTTGATATAACGTTCCTTTAAAATTAAAGCACGTACGCACTTTTGCGAAATGTAAGGTATTTGGTGATTTGGCCACTGCAACAAATACTTCTTTAAAGATAAATCCTTAAAGTTCTCATTTTAAACAATATACTATTTTTAAATAAGTAATGATTTGAGTTATATCAAAGTCACAGCAATAGCATTCACATACTTATGGGAAGACCCGAATTACTTTATTTTTTAATCAATTTTTTTTTTCCTTGGAGGGGGTGGGTGGGTATAAGTCACTATTGTTGTGCCCAAAAATGTTAATGTTCCTGCAAATTGATGAAGTGTTGCCTATGAATAGTCTTTTTTGTGGTCAATATGATAATACAATGACGCAATAATGGGGCACTTAGCTATTTGAATAAGAGGTCAAGAATACTTATAAAAAAAAGTGAAAAAAAATATAATGGACTATCAATCAGCAGATTATCGTTGAGCAGAGATGTGAAACATTTGCAGGGAAGAGACAAAGAAACAGTGCTATTTAGTATAGAAAGCAACACTGAAAGAATTATATAGATCACTTAGAATATATCCTTGCATTTCAGTGTCGTCAAAAATAAAAAAAATAAAAAAAATAGCCACAACATATCTTATTAAATGATTCATGAAGTTCTCATCAGTTTTGGTTTGTTTTCCAGTATAAATATATAATCTTTTTTTTTTTAAATGAATAAATTAATCTGAGAAACCAAACTGCAGAGAGTGTATTTTATTTTTCATTGAGAAGCTTTATGACTAAATACACAAAAACAAGTCTTAATATCCAATGCATGTTTGCTTTTCATGTTAATGTATATTTAGATATATTTAGAAGATTTAGATTTGCGTGTAACAGCAGACCACTAGACACAGCCGTGCGCAAACTTCATGATATTAAAGGAATATATAGTAAAGTTTGTTTATTTGTTTAATTGTTCATCTAATTCTGATTGTTTAATCTAATGTCCATGTAACCTATGTTGCCTTTTTGTATGTCTTTGTTAAATTTGCGGAGAAGTTGAAAATTGATCCGTTGTTATGGTTACAATTTATTCTTGCAAAATTTTTTGTCTATGAAAAGGTTTTCATGTTTTATTAATTAAATGATAATTACTGTTTTGAATGGCTTGTTATTTTATGTAAACAATGGATCAACAAAAACATAGATTGTGTGCTGATTGTTTATTTATATAGACCGATTTGTTTTATTTATGATTAATGATGCATAAATAGGTTATATGAAGCTTAAAAATATATGATGAAAATTGTGGTTAAGAGAACCTAACATTCCCATAAAGGGAACTTTCTACAAACCTAAAACAATGTTCTATTTCCGTAAGGAAAACTTTCCTGGCTAACCAAAAACAAACCCTGAAAATGTATGTTCTGGGAACCAAAAGTTGTTAGCTGGGTAGCTTATTTTTATTTATCCAGATGGATATACGAACTTATTCAAAGAGGTGGCACAGTGGAGAAGAGCATATACCTGGCAAGATTTCATAAAATAAACACACAGCAACACTTGCGATACTTGCAAAATGCAATGCTTTATTGATAGCAAATAATCATTCTTCCCGCAAAGCAATGTAGTTCTTCAGCAGCATTTAGCAGGATGGTTGCCAAGCAACACAGACGCAGCAACACGCTGTAATTACAAACGCTTCACTACAGTCCAGTAGGTGGCGTTAATGCACCTTTCAGCTTGATATCAACCGCCTTTATTGTAAGAGGAAGAGCTTCATCATATGTCTTAATATGAATGGGTAACTTGAGCTAGCGAAAAGAAAAAACAGACTACAATGCTAATTGTTATTATTGTATTGGCCTGCTGCCAAACTGCAATGTATATTTAAAAGAAAACACGACTGTTGAATAATATACGGTTTCTTAGTTGTTGTTTTTTTTTTTTTTCCAGAAACTGGTATTATTAACATAACAAATGCTATCAAAATCTGACATTTTGAACCAGTAATACTAATGTAACGAGATCACAGGTGTGTGTTTATAGAGTAATTTACAACGGCTTGGAATGTGGCTCAGCCAATCAGAATCAAGGAACGGAACGATCCGTTTTATAATAATGCTATTAATAACAATTCTGAGTCTTGAACAGTAAACTCTCAAGTATCAGCTTTCTAAAGATACCTTGGTTATGTGCGTAGTCAGAAGGACTCATGGCAATATAACTGAAGTTGCCGAGATAAGTGCCAAACATTTAACCCCATTGCACTTACATGATTAACTGCATATTCTTCTTAACTAAAAGAAGAGTACAAACAGTGTGCTCCAAATGCACCCTTTATTTTCATTCATTTAGCTAATAGTAGTTACTTTCATTTTCAGGTCAAATCAGACCATATAATAGGCTGCAAGGAGAGCACTTGGCTGCCTGCCTGAATGTTTCCATCAATCAGTGGTGTAATGTAACGAAATAATAATACTTCGTTACAGTACTAAAGTATTTTTTGGGAGAATCTGTACTTTACTTGAGTTTTTATATTTCTGTCAACTTTCACTTTTACTTTCACTACATTTCTTAAATAAAAATGTATACTTTATTCTGATATATTTCCCAAAGCATCTTCGTTACTACAAAATAAAATTGGAAGAACACAGACTGCATGCAAGCAGATTTGACGAATCAGTGGTCCAGTGCTTGCAAGTTAAATCACTGGTTAAATCCCAATACTCAAGCCTAGGTGTTCCACTCGACAATAATGACAATGTTAGTTATTAACAGACACCCCAACTTCCGGGAATCTCTCGCATTTTAATGGCGGCTCCCTGAAGCCCGCATATACAATATCCCGGAAATAGAGTTGTTTTTTTGTTTTTTTTTAGAGCGAGAGAGACAGAGTTCAATGGTGTTAGAAGTTTCCCCTCGTTTTTCGAGTGGCGGACTCGAACACTTCCGCATTCCACTGCGCGCTTTCCAGCGCTATTCAAAAACTCTCCGATTGACATTTCATTCACAAAGACTCTCGTGTTGTTTACCTATGCCATGTGCTCATGTTTTCGGTTACGTCATGTCTCCGCCTCCTGTGTTTCCATGTGCTCATGTTTTGGTTTGTGTCATGTCTCCGCCTCCTTAATTCTTTAATTCTTAATTCTGGTTCAGGTTCGTCTAATTCATTCTGTGTAATCATGAGTTTCAGCTGTTTGTGATTTTCTTTGTGTTTAAATACGCCACTCCGTTTCCGCTTCGGTGCGGAGTATTAGTTTAGCTTAGCGTGTGTTTAGCTTGTCATAGTTATTCATATGATAGTCTTGTGTAGTCTAGTAGATGTGTTTAACCGTACGCTTTGTTCCGGTGATTCCCACATCACCACTCTTGTTTTCTACAGCCGGGATTATAATTTGTTTTGTTCATAGTATGGATTCTTATTTTTTGGAATAAACTCTTCTATATCTACTGACGTCTCCGCAGCGCATGCATCCTGACTCCCTCTTCCGACCAACACGTCTGTGTTTCGTCACAAATGGTCATTTCTAATAGGCCTAGTAGATGGGCTCTGGAGAAATCAAGAGAGCGAGTGACAGACGTGGTGAGAGAGTGACACAGCGCGCGTCCTGATTAGTCTCTCTTTGTGCTAACTAATCTATCAGTCTTCTCGGTAGGCGGGCTTTACAGTCGACCTCTCTGTCTCTCTGTCTCTCTCTCTCTGTCTCTCTGTCTCTCTCTCTCTCTCTCTCTCTCTCTCTCTCTCTCCAGTTCATCCCTCAGTTCGGTTCAGTTTAGTGTCTGCAGTGCCATGGCAGAGTGTCTAAATAAAATAAAATAAAAAAAGTACAAAACGCACTTCACCCTAGACTACACTAAAGTGTACCCATGCATAATAGGGGTAAAAGGTAAAAACAACGGCTGTGTAGCTCACTGCACTGTTTGCAGCAGTGATTTCTCAATTGCCCATGGTGGGTTAAATGACTGTAAAAGACATGTTGAGGTGAGTTTAATGTCATTCGTCCATTAGCATAGCTAACGTTATTTTAACTAGCTGCTATAAGCAGCTACTGTATTGATGTCTAGGTGATGAGGCCAAACTCCCTGTAGACATGTGTAAAGTAGTTATTGAATAAATAAAAAAAAAAATGACTCCATGAGTTGAATAATACAATAATATAATATAATACAAAACAGTGTAAGTACATATTTTTGGAGGTTTGGATGTCTGTATCAGTTAAAATAAAAACTTAACAGAATCTTTTTGCTCAAACTGTGTATAGTACAATATTAGAGTTCTGCCACACTGCAGAAAACAGACCGTCAGCCATATGGTGAGTTTTTTTTACTCTGAAAGTTTTGCAATTTGGCAAATTGAATGACATGTTGCCCCTGACAAAGCTGCTAGAGACTGAGCTCTTTGTTCCTTTCGAGAGCTTCAGCTTGAAGACTTTGTTTTGTAGGCTCCATTTTTAAGGTGGTGTACATGCTTAAAAAGAATGAACTTTTTGTATTAACAGCATTTACTTGTACTTTTACTTTCAATACTTAAGTACATTTAAAAAAAAATACTTTTCATACTTAAGTACAATAAATATCAGATACTTTAATACTTTTACTCAAGTAATATTCTAAAAGGTGACTTTAACTTCTACCGAAGTCATTTTCTGGTTAGATATCTGTACTGTACCATCCACCACTGCCATCAATGGGCCAAGCCCAGAGGAATTCAACTACAAAAAGGCATTAGAACTGTTTTTCTCAAAGCCCAGGAAAATTAAATGTCCAAATTCAGGGAGCAGAGTTTGCCAATACGGATGTAGGGAGAGTTCATCAATACCATGTCCTCCTCATCCAGTATATTTTTTTATTTTCTAAAAAATAAACCAGTTCAACATAGGTAACCACTTTTGCTTCATTTCTTTGATTGCTCAAATGTATGCTCTAGTCATTTTACTGTTTTGACCATTTGTGTACCATGGTAAATGTCTTGTTTACCATGCTTTGTGGGGGTGACTTTTTTGCCGTGTCATTACCATTTATATCTATACTTTAATTTATAATTAAATTACTATTAGAGCACAAAATTGTTTACAAGAGTATAAAGTTCTTCATAGCCTTTTAATTTTGCTCTCAAAGTGCACCAGATTGATATACTTTAAAGTGTAAAAAAAATTCTTACATGCAGTCTGCCCCTGGATCCCCCTTTGAGGGTCAGAGGTCCACCCACCACAGTCTCAGAAAATCCAGTGGGAACCACTGTGTTGGCATACATTTGGTTAAATTGTGACTTTTTTCCCCACGGTAATATAATGGCATTGACATCAGGACATCCTGAAAAGCCTGGTCATCTACCTGAATGAAGACTGAGAGTCTTTTTTCAGGCTCTGGTTAAAGGCATTAAAAAAACATCTGGGTAAAAAGGTGGTACTTCAACTGGTAGCTACAAGAAACATTGACAGGAGTATAAAGAAATGTCAGAGTTGGGGATTGATATTGTTTAATGTGAACACTCTGCTTAGTATTCATCTTATCAACCTTTTTCCCTCTCTGTCTCCGTATTAACACTTTCTCCTCCTGTCCTCTCTGTGAACACCCCCTCCCTTCTCTGTTCCTGTGTTGGCACCTCTCTTCTTTGTTTCTCTGTTGATTTAGGTGTGGACAGAGGAAGCCCCTCACCATTTGTGTATTCCTCTGTCTCCCCAAATACCATTTGCAAACAACATCTCTTTTTATTACTTCCTAGAAACCATATATGGTCTTACATTAATAGGCTTCCTGTTCTATGCAAATACACCTTCCAGCTGACCAATCAATAGATAACCCCTTGTCTCTGTTGTGTGCCAAGCCAGATATATATGCTGACTTTTCTTTGAATGAAGAGAGATCCTGCCATTTGAACTTTGTGTGTCTGTGTGTCATTTGGCAAACTCTCCCAAGATCTTGGTGCAGGAAGCGTGCAGCAGGGCCAGGGCACCATCTTTCTTGTGTACTCTCACTTTCTCTCTTCTTAGGAATTGTAACCCAGAGATTCAATATTTTAAAACCTAATAGGGATATTCTCAAAGGCTTGTGGTATTCATATAAATAGGATTTGCACTGTGTTTGTGTTGATATTTGAAATATAATTGTTATGGAGTTTTCCCTAATAAGACTGGATAAGATTATATGAATTGAGTACTTTTTGAGTGGGTAGAATACATGCGAAACTTGAGGTCACTACTTGATTGTTATTTTTTTTTTGCTGTTTAATAAATATACTTCATGCAGATTTTGTCTCACTTGTCTATGGGGATCACATAAGTAAAAAAAAAAAAAAAAAAAAGGAATTTTATCAATGTAATTATTTCAGTAAATTATTGTAGAATGAGTTGGACTAACAAATAATTTAAAGTTTACTAATGCATTAATTTGAGTAGGGGTTCAAGCCTGAAGGGCTGAAACCGTATTGTAATTGTAAGGATTATTATTATTATTATTATTATTATTATTATTATTATTATTATTATTATTATTATTATTATTATTATTCTGCCCTAAAACTGATCATGTAAACCGTAAGTCATCGAGAGCTGAAACTTTGAGGAAAGGTAGTCCCCCCCAGAGTACTACAGCATCGCAAAGTTTCAGCCCAATTGGCCAGATGGTGGTGCTATAGTGAGCATTTTTAGGAAAATGGCCATAACTTTTGAACCGTTTGTCACAGATTCAAGTGTCTAATATCTATAGAATCCTTGGGACAAGACGAACAAAATTCAAATATCCAATTTCCAATTTCATTTCTATCTATTAAACTTTTCTGCCCTATTGGATTTTTTGTAAAATTACTTTTGGGAACTAGTCCTACGTTTTTCGTCCGATTGGGACAGTGCCAAACGATTCTATGGAGTCTCAACATCAATAATTATCAAAGTTTGAACTTTTTTTTAAACTTTTTTTTTTTTTAACTTGAGCTACGGTATGTGAAAACACAGGAAGTAGGCGTGGCCAGTTTTACGTAAATGGCTATAACTCTTGAACGAAATGAGATATCTTCACCAAACTTGGCGGGCTTATGTATGAGGTCAAACTAAGGTCGCATAAAAACTGTGTGCATTGTGTCACATGGTGGCGTTGTAATACCAAAAAAAAAAAAACATGAAATTGGCTGTATCTATGGAACCGTTGATCTGATTGACTTCAAAATTTGCATACAGTTTGTCTTTGTCTCAGCTGACATCATTGTCTATGAGGACATTCACTTATGTTGAAAAGCATGGCCACCATCAGCCAATCAGATTTCAGCAGCTATTAGACAAGGTTAACAATGGCTGATCGTAGCGAAAATTGGTGGACCTATTTGACTCTTGGTCTAAGAGGTTTGTGCAAAGTTTTTAAAAAATCATGGTTTTTGTAGGTGTTAACGGTTGTATATAACGCAGTGTTGTCAAAAAACACAAGTAATATATATCAAATGATAGCTCTTGTAATTCTAAAAAACTTTGCAAGAACCATTGGTGTCCGTCAAACCGTTCAGTAAATATTTCAGATAATGTTAAAAACCTACTTTTGTGAACTAGTCATAGGTTTTTTGCTCAGTGTCAACGAAACAAATGCTACAACATTCTCTGGAGTGTATTTATAAATAATTATCAAAAAAAAAGTTTAACTTTCGATTCTACATGTCAAGGGCATGCCAAAAGTAAAGGTACTGGACTTGGCCACATTAGGTACATAGTAATAACTCTTAAACAGACCAAAATATTTTCACCAAACTTGGTATACTTATGTAAGGGCTCATGACACAGTCACACTAGGCTTTAGCGCTACAGCCGTGGCCAAAAGTTTTGAGAATGACACAGATATGAATTTTTACAAAGTCTGCTGCCTCAGTTTTTATGATGGCAATTTGTATATACTCCAGAATGTTATGAAGAGTGATCAGATGAATTGCAGTTAATTTCAAAGTCCCTCTTTGCCATGAAAATGAACTTAATCCCAAAAAAACATGTCCACTGCATTTCAGCCCTTCCACAAAAGGGCCAGCTAACATCATGTCAGTGATTCTCTCGTTAACACAGGTGAGAGTGTTAACGAGGACAAGGCTGGAGGTCACTCAGTCATGCCGATTGAGTTAGAATAACAGACTGGAAGCTTTAAAAGGAGGGTGGTGCTTGAAATTATTGTTCTTCCTCTGTTAACTATGGTTACCTGCAAGGAAACACGTGCAGCCATCATTGTTTTGCACAAAAAGTGATTCACAGGCAAGGATATTGCTGCTAGTAAGATTGTACCTAAATCAACCATTTATCGGATCATCAAGACCTTCAAGGAGAGAGGTTCAACTGTTGTGAAGAAGGCTTCAGGGCGCCCAAGAAAGTCCAGCAAGCGCCAGGACCGTCTCCTAAAGTTGATTCAGCTGCGGGATCGGGGCACCACCAGTGCAGAGCTTGCTCAGGAATGGCAGCAGGCAGGTGTGAGTGCGTCTGCATGCACCGTAAGGCGAAGACTTTTGGAGGATGGCCCGGTGTCAAGAAGGGCAGCAAAGAAGCCACTTCTCTCCAGGAAAAACATCAGGGACAGACTGCTATTCTGCAAAAAGTACAGGGATTGGACTGCTGAGGACTGGGGTAATGTCATTTTCTCTGATGAATCCCCTTTCTGATTGTTTGGGGCATCTGGAAAAAAGCTTGTCTGGAGAAGAAAAGGTGAGCGCTACCATCAGTCCTGTGTCATGCCAACAGTAAAGCATCCTAAAACCACTCATGTGTGGGGTTGCTTCTCAGCCAAGGGAGTGGGCTCACTCACAATTTTGCCTAAGAACACAGCCATGAATAAAGAATGGTACAAAAACATCCTCAGAGAGCAACTTCTCCCAACCATCCAAGAACAGTTTGGTGAAGAACAATGCCTTTTCCAGCATGATGGGGCACCTTGCCACAAGGCAAAAGTAATAACGAAGTGGCTCAGGGAACAAAACATCGACATTTTGGGTCCATGGCCAGGAAACTCCCCAGACCTTAATCCCATTGAGAATTTGTGGTCAATCCTCAAGAGGCGGGTGGACAAACAAAAACCCACAAACTCTGACAAACTCCAAGCATTGATTATGCAAGAATGGGCTGCTATCAGTCAGGATGTGGCCCAGAAGTTGATTGACAGCATGCCAGGGCGAATTGCAGAGGTCTTGAAAAAGAAGGGTCAACACTGCAAATATTGACTCTTTGCATAAACTTCATGTAATTGTCAATAAAAGCCATTGACACTTATGAAATGCTTGTGATTATACTTCAGTAACATCACATCTGACAAAAAGATCTAAAAACACTGAAGCAGTCGACTTTGTGAAAATTAATATTTGTGTCATACTCAAAACTTTTGGCCATGGCTGTACACTGGCTTCCATTCAAACGCATCTAAAAATGGCAGACCGGAAACGCAAGCTCATGCGTAGAATTTTTGTACCACGCTGCGTGATGAAAGTTCAAATTTGGTGAACTCTGACCTGCGTAATCGTATCATGTGAAGACGTGTGACCATTAGATGTTCGCGATGTCACTGTGTGACCTTTTTAGTAAAAAAAAAAAAAAAGAAAAAAGAAAAGATAAGAAATTCAAAATCGGAAGTGCTAATTTCAGCAGGTTCGAGCTATCCTGTACTTTACAACATATGTTTAAAAGCTTATAAAAACAACTTAAAGAGAGTCTGCCTGGTTTGCGGTGTTGTTGAAAACAGGAACAGATGGTATATTTAACAGATGGAAACATAAAAAAAAAATTTCTAAACAATATAAGTGCAAGCACGTCAGAATCCATATTGAAGCAGCGAAAGTTTTGATGGATGATGTCATATCCTGTTCCCGCCCATATTCACAGTAGGAAGGGGTGAGGTCTGGAAAGAGGGGTGGTTGGCAACTCTGACCCTCTGTCCCAAATGGCACACTTTGCCCTTGTGGCCCTCCTCTGAGTCCACACTTTGGTGATGTCAGCTAATGCAGACCTATGGGGTGCTAAGGTGTGAATCCACGCGGATGATGGGGCTATTAATAGACGGCTTTTGGGATGGACTTGACGTTGTGACGCCGGAAAGAGGAAGATGTTGCCGGTTGTTGTTGTTTTCACTGTGGCGCTAGCCAGATGGCTTGCTAAAGGATATTCTGAAAGTAGTACTGAACAATAAATACAAAAACAGCATCGTTTTTATCAGATAACCATCGACAATGGTCATAGCCTGAAGTTATATTCCATTTTAATTGACTATAATTTCACGTTTTTTATCTTCAAACTATATAATGAAATATTACTAAAAGCTAGAGCTACAGTTCAATTACTACTACAGTTAAAAACTACTACTACAGTTTAGAGTTGTGGATGTAAGCACAGAATATGAAGTTGTGGTGGTGGAGGTCTGGTTTGGGAATCAGAGCATTAGAATAATTAATTTTTACAATCCATGTATGAGATTAAGCAGTGATTTATTAGGAAACATTGGGTATGAGGAAAGAAATAGGGTGGTGTGGTGTGGAGATTTTAATGCACATAGCACATTATGGGGCAGCGTAAACACAGATAGTCATGGACATGTAGAGGATTTTTTTGGATTCAAGAAAGTTGGTGTGTATTAATGATGGCAGTTATACAAGAATGGACACAGCAAAAGGGAGATATTCAGCAATTGATCTGACAATAATGTCACAAAGTTTAGCAAAGGAAAGTGTATGGAAGGTTTTGGATCACACTTCTTTAGGAAGTGATCATTTCCCCATAATAAGTAAAATTGGAGTTAACATCAGTAAGTATGGAGAAAATACCAAGATGGAAATTTAAATCTGCAGATTGGGATAAATTCAAAGAGATATGAGGGAAGATTAAATGATTAAGTGAGTCAGCAGAAGATGTAGAAGAACTAAATAGCAAAATTAGTAGAAGTTTATGTGAAGTTGCAGAAGAAGTGATGGGAAAAGGGACTAGAGGAAACAAAGCAGTACCATGGTGGGCAGAAGAATGTAGGATGGCAATTAAAGTAAGAAACAGATCATTAAGGAAAGTAAGGAAGACTTTTTCATTTGATGATTTTATCATGTATAAGAGAGCTCATGCAAAAGTTAGGAAATGGTTAGAATCGCTAAAAGAAGGCCATACATCTCTCCATACAGGTAGAACCTTTCGCACCCACCAGAAAAGAGGCAAAGCCCAGGCAGGATTGTCAGTGCGGCAGGAAAGCCAGACATTTCCTGGATCAGTGCTCCCTCAGAGACGTGGGAATACTGATCTGGATTCCTGATGTGCCGCAAGCCTCCCCCGATCGAGCAGGAATGTACCCCCTTGTATACTCACTGATACGTGGTACATTCCTGCTCGATCGGGGGAGGCTTGCGGCGTATTAGGAATCCAGGTAGTTTTATATATAGTTCAGCATCGGTGTCATGGATGTGTCATGGTCACAGACATTAAGAATATGTTGTGATGCATTTAGAACATAACCAATAGTATCACTACAAGTGGAAATGGGGGAAATCAAGGAACAGAAATATTCTTTGTATGGGTACCACCACATGAAGGGGTGGAAGGGGATGAGGAAGCAGATGATATAGCCAAGACTTTAAAAAAATTCAGAAATTGACATAAGTATACCATTAAGTAAATTTTAAATAAAAGGGTTAATAAAAAGAGCAGTAAAAGGAATGTGGCAGGAAATGTGGGATAAGGAAAGAAAAGGAACACAATTGTACAGTATACAAAGGGAAGTAGGTCATAAGAGATCGAGTTGTGGTAATAGAAGGGAGGATTCGGTTATTTCACGTCTCCGAATAGGGCACACAGCACTAAACCAATCATTACATATCATAGGAAAACATGATACAGGTTTGTGTAGTGCATGTGGACTCCCAGAGACAGTGGGGCATGTGTTATTACAGTGCACACATTGTAATAATGAAAGGGACATGCTTGTAAATCAAATCAATGTATTAGGTATGAATGGTTTGTCACTTCAGAATTTGCTAGGAAAGTCACCAGAAGTTTATAAGGTTTTACTAAAATATTTAAAAGCAACAAATCTATTTAACAGAATTTAATACAGATGTGATTTTTTTTTTCTCCTTCCTTTTTATTTTCTTCAACATTGACGCTCCACACTCCGTCTCAGTAGGTGGCGGAAATGCACAGTAAGTTTGCTTGCCAACCACCACAAAACCTAAAGAAGAAGAAGAAGAAGCCGAAGAAGAAGAATAAGAAGAGGAACCCATTCGCAGCGGTGTCCAAATACGCATGCTTCAAGCCTATTTTGACTGCGGCATAACCACACTCGGGAGGAAGACGTTGTTAACATGGTCAAAAACAGTCGAACTAAAGCTTCAAAATTATCTCTTCAGCAAACAGAAGAACGGAATCCAAGGTAGGAATTATTACAATACGTGGACGAATATTCGGTTGTATTGATAGATGAATGTCGGCTTTTAGGTGTTCTGAGTGCTAGTAAAGTTAGCACGTGTTGCTTCTTTTCAGAACAAGAGACAAGTTAGTTCTTGTTATCACTTACGCAGGGTTGCCAACTCTCACGCATTTGGCGTGAGACACACGGTTTTAGGCTCTTTCGGTGTTAGGCTCTTTGTCACGATCCATAAATGTGTATAATGTGAATTTAAAAAACCGAAATGCTGCTGGTTTTGCTTATAACTTTATTTATATTCATTTTAGCAACACAAAATATCTCTTAAACTGACCATTATACATGTACCTTAACATTTGAGAAAGATATTGGTGCATTATATACTCAATGTGAATGTAGACCATAAAATATGGCAAATTTGTACAAAATAAGCTTCAGCTTCACACATTGGCACCCAGCAAAATTAAACATACACATTGTAAATTTACCAAAACTGTGATGTATTATACATCAAAATTTTCAGTAGGCACTGTGTAATCACAGAAACATAAAGAAGCAGCACACTTTGGCCCAAGTTGGCAGAAATGACTCAAAATGCGACCACACTCCCCTTAATTATGAATAATGCCAAAAATGAACAATTCTACAACAGATTCATTGCAGCTGAAAATCAGCTTAAAATAATGCACAGCACATCTTTACTCATCAGTATCATCCCTATCACTATCATCAGAGCCATCATCCCATGTAGCTCTTTCCTCTGTTTCCTGGGAAACATTTGCACAATTTTGGCACCAACAAAAAGCAGTACAAGACAGTCTTGCAGACATACAGGAACATCTTCCAGTCTCACATTTGCCTTGCTTGCAACTGCAGTGGATTACCTGCAACATAATTTCAGGGGCAGGATTTCTAGTCATCCAGGTCACTGTTAACCAGTGGAGGTGCCATCCACTGCCAACGGGTAAAGGGGCACACATTATACCTTTCAGAGAATGTCTCATTATGGCTGCTTGGTAGTTTGGCCTTTAGCAGTGTTGGTGCAGGGCATCACTTGTTGGGGGCATGGATCGTTCTGGCAAAGCAGACGATACCATGCAGAATGCTTTGCATCTTGCATCGTTCACATTTTCGGCAGATGACTGGCCATACAGGTGGCACACATATTTGCAAAGTATGTCAAAGGTAGACTGGTCCAGCTTCAAAGTGTTACCAAGATTTGTAAATGCATTCAGGTATTCCTCTTTCTCGCAAGCAACAGAAAATGCCTTTCTTTTGCCTTTGCCATAAAAGGCACTTGTAGAGTCACAACCTGAGAATGTATAGATCCCAATAAGTGCCAAACACACAGTGGTGCCAAGAGCTGATGACACCTTAGCCAAATCAATGATCCTTGTTTTGTTGCCAACCACCATGAAAAAATACAACCTACATGGTAAATCTGGCTGCAGACTTAAAGCAATTACTACCACATCAGTATCAGGGCTCTTGATGACTACAGTTTGATGTTCATGTGCAGCATGTTGTGCATGTAAAAACAACCTGGTGTCACATTCCTCATGATCACATGTCTGATCTTCAACAGCACTGAGAGTCTGTAAAACCTGCGTTACGGTCATGCAGTGACACAGGTCTCCATGTGCTATGTACAAGCTTAAGTCCTTGCCCACAGTGGTAAGATCAGCATCCTGCCACACAACAAAGAGGAATTCTGCCAGTGCCTCTTTGTTTGTTCCATCTGATAGAAACTTTTTCCATTGTGTTGGTGTCTTCTGATCCCGTCCATAAATTTTCACCAGTTGTGCACAACCACCAGCTCTATGTGACCGTTAAAGATTTTTAATACTCATTTCCGGATAGTAGACTTTGTCAAGAACCTGGTGTACTGTCTGTAACAGGACTTGTGGTATCGTACCTCCAGAGACACACAGTCTTTGTCTTGAATATGCACAAGAATGCTAGTGTCTTCTTTCATCTCAACAGCTTTCAGCAACTGGCCTGTAAATAAATATATAAATATAACGAAACAAATTTCTAAATAAAAACCATTATGTAAAAACTGTGTTAACAGTTAAGCAATATTGAGTGTTCTGGCTGTAGCTGTATGCAAAATGCAAATCTGTAAACATTAAATAAATTATGTAATTGTAATTTAAATTTAGCCATGGTGTCCAGCATATGGCATAAAACT
Source organism: Cranoglanis bouderius (assembly GCA_023630585.1). NCBI lineage: Eukaryota > Metazoa > Chordata > Actinopteri > Siluriformes > Cranoglanididae > Cranoglanis > Cranoglanis bouderius. The sequence continues at coordinate 568,759 of CM042554.1, forward strand.
TCAAAGTTCAAATGTGTGTTTGTGTGTTTGTTTACCCACCTGCTGACAATGTTTCTGCCTGTGAAAGATGGTCCTTCTGGCGTTTGCCTGCCACAGTAATGTACTTGTCCGTTTTCTTACAAATGATGCACAAGGCAGGAAGCACAGGACCTGCACAAGCTACTGGCAGGCCCGTCCTGGACCTAAGTTTCTTTGTCGGACATTCAGTTATTGAGGTACTACTACTCGATGACACAGACTGGTCTTTGTGAGCATCTTGAACTTCAGGACGCTGTGTGACACGTTTCTCTGCCGCATCCAAGCGCTTCTTGTCAATGAAACGCCTGTAGCAAGTGGAGTGAAACCCAGCGTTTTCGGGAACATTTTCAAACTCGATTTCCAGACAATGTTTGTATGTTTCTGCTATTCTCTGATTCTCACCCTGCAAACCAAGCCACCATTTGACGCTATTTCTGAATGTATCCCATTGTGTGCGTGTAAAATCCTTTGTTTCTTCTTTCTTTATGGACGTGAGATGCATATAGCATTGTTTATAATCCTTTTTATGGAGTTTTGAAGGAGGTCTGGCCGTAATTTCCTCTTCTTTGCTACTCAATATTGACAACAAGGGCGCAGACATCTTGGTCTCATGTTTACATGTCGTTCCAAAAAGCGGCCGCCTTATTGGTCGTGCTTCCCACACGTGACACGACGCCTAATCACTCATCATCAAAATATGATTACGTGAGTAAGGAACTATTGCCGACTTTAAACACTTATAAAAAATAAACTGCAGGATTATACATGGAGAATTTTTTTTTTCTCACTCAAAACCAATAGATCTTTTTATTGGAATGAAAAGAATTTAGTGCCCCATATATGGGAACGGGATTAAACGAAAAACGGCTTCACCTTACGGCCTATGGTATTCCATGTGATAAAACATCAAAAGTACCACACAAAACTGGTGTGGTAACTGTGTAGTATTGTGTTGTTTTTTGGGACGCTTTACCACAGGATTCTGTTGTACAGTGTGTAATATTCCTGTGATATTCTTGGTAATATTCTATGGTATTCCTGCACGAAAAATGTTGTTTGTCCATGATAAACCATATTACTTACTGTACAGTGGGTATAGAAAAGAATCACCCCCCTCCAAAAATTTATTGTAAACTCAATAAGGTGTACCTTATCACCACCTTAATGGCACACAAAGCCATTTGACTTTCAACTGTTATCAGCTGTGGTCATTTTTATTAGCTCAGCATGAAAAAAGCTTTCCTGGAGCATTTTTCAGTCCTTGGTAGAGCAACTGAAGCAAACAATCAACTATGGGTGGCACTGTCAAAAGATCTCTGGGATAAAGTTGTGGACAGGAGATGGATACAAAAAAATTTCAAAGGCTTTATCAATGCCTAGAAGCACAGTGAAGTCTATTATTAAGAAGTGGAAGGTATTTGGTACAACACAGACCCTCCCTAGATCAGGACGTCGCTCCAAACTGGATGACAGAGCAAGGAGGAAACTGGTCAGAGAGGCTACCAAGAGGCCTACAGCAACTCTGAAGCAGTTGCAGGAATTTATGACAGAGTGGTCATTGTGTGCATGTGACAACAATATCACACATTCTCCACAAATGTGGCTTGTATGGGAGGGTTGCAAGAAAAAAGCCACCCACGACTGAGCTTTGCCAAAACGCACCTTGAAGATTCTGAGGCCACATGAAGAAAGGTGTTATGGTCAGATTGAATTATTTGGCCTCAACACCAAACGATATGTCTGGTGGAAATCCAATACAGCTCACCATCCAAATAACACCATTCCTACAGTAATGCATGGAGGTGGTAATATCCTGTTATGGGGGTGTTTTTCTGCAGCAGGGACTGGAGCACTTGTCAGGATAGAAGGAAAAATGGATGGGGCAAAATACCGTCAAATTCTTGAGGAAAATCTGCTGCCCTCTGCCAGAAAGTTGTCAATGGGAAGAAGGTTTTCCTTCCAACATGACAATGACCCAAAGCACACAGCAAAACTGACCACACAGTGGTTGAAGGAGAAAAAGGTGAATGTCCTTGCATGGCCTAGTCAGAGCCCAGACTTAAACCCCATTGAAAATCTGTGGAATGACTTGAAGACTGCAGTCCACAAATGGTCACCATCAAATTTAACTGAAGTTGAGCAGTTCTGCAAAGAAGAGTGGGCAAATATTGCAAAGTCTAGATGTGCAAAGTTAGTAGAGACATATCCCAACAGACTAAACGCTGTAATTAAAAAATTAAGGCAAGGGGGTGATCCTTTTTCCAACTCAGTGGTTCTGTTTTTTTATTTTTGTTTAAGTGTTGGTGTTATATCTTTCACTTGGATGTTATAAGTTGCACTGAGTAAATACAGCTGGATAAGACAAAAACTGTGTCCGTCTTCATTTCAGGCTGAAAAGCAACAAAATGTGATTATTTTTAAGGGGGGTGATTCTTTTCTATACCCACTGTACATACTTGTCATAATCTGAAAATATATGTAGTACACATGCAAGACAAGGCTTTAGTGGTCACATCCCAGCTAACACAGTTACATTGTGAAGACATGACCGGATCATATTCGTTGCAATGATGTACCAAATAACATTCCAGCAATGTAACTTTGAGATTCCAGTATTCGTCATGGCGACGTTATAGTCGATTATATCTACATAACATAAATGTAATATTACAACTCGTTCATCTGCACAAAATGAAGCAAATACAGAAGTGAACTTGCTATGAATGTGATATTAAGAATGTGTACCTCAAATTTTGAAAACAGTCTTTCCCGAACAACGCACTGAAACATGAAGAATAAATATTAAAGCAATGGATTTCCAATCTGATCGAGAATTATATAACAAACATACAGTATCTCACAAAAGTGAGTAAACCCCTCACATTGTTGTAAATATTTTATTATATATTTTCATGCGACAACACTGAAGAAATGACACTTTGCTACAATGTAAAGTAGTGAGTGTACAGCTTGTATAACAGTGTAAATTTGCTGTCCCCTCAAAATAACTCAACACACAGCCATTAATGTCTAAACCGCTGGCAACAAAAGTGAGTACACCCCTAAGTGAAAATGTCCAAATTGGGCCCAAAGTGTCAATATTTTGCGTGGCCACCATTATTTTCCAGCACTGCCTTAACCCTGTTGGGCATGGACTTCACCAGAGCTTCACAGGTTGCCACTGGAGTCCTTTTCCACTCCTTCATGACAACATCACAGAGCTGGTGGCTGTTAGAGACCTTGCGCTCCTCCACCTTCCATTTGAGGATGCCCCACAGATGCTCAGTAGGGTTTAGGTCTGGAGACATGCTTGGCCAGTCCATCACCTTTACCCTCAGCTTCTTTAGCAAGACAGTGGTCGTCTTGGAGGTGTGTTTGGGGTCGTTATGTTGGAATACTGCCCTACGGCCCAGTTTCCGAAGGGAGGGGATCATGCTCTGCTTCAGTATGTCACAGTACATGTCACAGTACACTCCCCAGTGCCGGCAGCACTCATGCAGCCCCAGACCATGACACTCCCACCACCATGCTTGACTGTAGGCAAGACACACTTGTCTTTGTACTCCTCACCTGGTTGCCACCACACACGCTTGACACCATCTGAACCAAATAAGTTTATCTTGGTCTCAACAGACCACAGGACATGGCTCCAGTAATCCATGTCCTTAGTCTGCTTGTCTTCAGCAAACTGTTTGCGGGCTCTCTTGTGCATCATCTTTAGAAGAGGCTTCCTTCTGGGACGACAGCCATGCAGACCAATTTGATACAGTGTGTGGCGTATGTTCTGAGCACTGACAGGCTGACCCCCCACCCCTTCAGCCTCTGCAGCAATGCTGGCAGCACTCTTCTGCAAAGCCAACCTCTGGATATAATGCTGAGCACTTGCACTCAACTTCTTCGGTCGACCATGGCGAGGCCTGTTCTGAGTGGAACCTGTCCTGTTAAACTGCTGTATGGTCTTGGCCACCGTGCTGCAGCTCAGTTTCAGGGTGTTGGCAATCTTCTTATAGCCTAGGCCATCTTTATGTAGAGCAACAATTCTTTTTTTCAGATCCTCAGAGAGTTCTTTGCCATGAGGTGCCATGTTAAACTTCCAGTGACCAGTATGAGAGAGTGTGAGAGCGATAACACCAAACTTAACACACCTGCTCCCCATTCACACCTGAGATCTTGTAACACTAATGAGTCACATGACACCGGGGAGGGAAAATGGCTTATTGGGCCCAGTTTGGACATTTTCACTTAGGGGTGTACTCACTTTTGTTGCCAGCGGTTTAGACATTAATGGCTGCGTGTTGAGTTATTTTGAGGGGACAGCAAATTTACACTGTTATACAAGCTGTACACTCACTACTTTTCATTGTAGCAAAGTGTCATTTCTTCAGTGTTGTCCCATGAAAAGTTATAATAAAATATTTACAAAAATGTGAGGGGTGTACTCACTTTTGTGAGATACTGTATGTTCACATTTATAAGAAACACAGTCCCCATGTTAACAGGTTAGAGCATTCACACTGCACACAGATACAGTACGGCAATCCGTTACAGGAGCGGTGCAAAATATACTAATACAGCGGCGGGGCAGCAGTTGTTTCAGAGTCTATTTTTGCTGTCCTGCACACAGAGAATTAAATAAGGGGTAATCCACGGCTAGGTGTGCATTAAAATAAAAATCCATAAAATCCTGCCACAAGAAACATATACTTACAAAAATATAACGTATACTACTATAATACTATTCAATAAATATATTAATTAATTAGTTAATAATAAATGTAAACTTCATAAATATCTTAGAGTGGAGTAGAGTGTCTGTGAAAGAACTGCAGTGGACACAAACAACAACAAATCAACATGTGAACGACTTACAATGGATATGAATTAGTAAAATATTACTATATGTATTTTTTGAAGTTATTGTTCAAGTTTTTCCTCCAACTAAATTGTTATAATATAAAACCACACTTACACCTTACAAAACTGAAAATTCTGTAGATATAATATCATGTTTGTTATATAATTGTTGATCAGATTGGAAATCCATTTAGTAAATCATCCTAACTTGATTGACTGCTTCATTTCCCCTTGCAACGGAAGTTGCGTTCGACACTTACTTCCATATTGCAACGTATTTACAAAAACTGCGGGGCAGGACTTGCTTTTATCCATCAGCTGTTGATTGAATAATAGAAAGTGGCTGGATTACAAACACACGTTGTATGACAGGGTGCTGGAGTAGAGGGATTGAACCAGCTCTCGCGCCAGCATTCACGTCATCGTAGAAGAATCATTGCGAAGGAGTGGGTAGGGGGTTAATGTTCTTAAAGATTTAAAGATTATGAGGACATACCTTATTTATTATTTTTTAAAAATATTTATGTGCACGGCTAAATCATTTATTATAAACACTGCAACATTCCATAAAAAAATAAGACTTGTTGATTTTGGTGACTATAATCGTGTTGCTCGCTTAAAAAACAGGTGAATTACGCCGTATATAGGCTACATCTTTAACATATTCAAGTCCGACACATATGCACATGCTTGCGTGAGCGATGGATCAAGCGCGAGCAGCAGTCATAATGTAAAATGACCACTCGACTAGTGTTGAAGTTTAGAAAATGTGATGATAGTTTAGTTTATTGTGTTAAGTGGCCAATTTAAAACTAAAAGGGAAGTAAAAATCTATCTCAGATTTGACCTCAGGCCATCTCACAAGTCTCTCGTTTGTGTGCAAATTAACAAAACAGGGTATTTAATTACGAAATTAAGCTTGAAACACATAGAAAATACAACACATTCCACACCTAGAGTGACATTAAACGTTACATGGGCAAAGTATATGACTAAAGATAGATTTATAGCGCTTACCTTTTCCTCAGTGTTCGTCCATCAGTTTGAAATCGGCAGTTACTGGCAAAATTAGGCGCATGCGCAGTACTCCAAAAATCTGATTCTGCGCGCTAACAGTTTAAAATTCAAAGAGAAGTCTCGTGCCTTCATTAAAAAATCTCTTACAAATAATATTATGAATAATCACCATTTACATTAAGCAAAATGTTTGGTAGTTTTTGTAAATTGCTCTTTTGCTGGCAGATATTTGCCATTGATGTATGACAAATAATATCAAAAGATAATAAAATACATATGTCAATTCATTTACTTAAGTAAAATGTTTGATACATTTAGTAAATTTCCCATATTATATCCAAATGGCATATATCTCAATAAAGATGACAAAGTTATCTGGATACCAGGGTACCACTCCACAACATTATTAATGGAACTAGTTAGTGATGTTTTTTGAGGACGTGGCCATGAGGTTTCTGGACCGTTAGCCAAGATTATTAAAAAATGGAACTTTACCAAGACATGGTCACAAGTTGTCATAAAGTAATATCATGCTGATACCAGGGTACCACGTCTCCACAATGTTCTCAATGGGACTAGTATGGTATATTTTAAAAGCCAATGGTGTCTATACTAAAGTAATCAATCCAATCCAAGCAAGATCCAATCATGTGTGAACCATATATAAAGTATCAGAGAGGCCTAAAATCAAAGTAGGTCAAGTTGGTGTGACTCTAACTTGTGAAATCACTGAATACACCTTCTTCAGTTACAAATGTATTCTTTCTGCCAGGCTTGCTCTGTTATTTTCCAGAGAAAACTCATCTACCCTATCTGTATAGGGACACTGAGTTTGTACTCTGTATGTTGAAGTCTGTATCTTTTTACCAATCTGATTGCAGTGATTTCTTAAGATGCATTGTTGAAAATTATGACATAAATCAGTAAAATAAAACTTAAAAAAAAAATTTTTTTTTAAATAAGCTGGCCGAACTCGCGCCACCATTATAGTTAAGATATGTAGAAATAAACATAATTGTGGAGAGAAGTCAGAAATGTGATTAAAAGAAAAAAAGGGGAAAGCCCGCCTAACTGAGATCATTGTTTTAGTATTGTATAACAACATGAGCATTGATTGTAATTGTCAGATGATCTGCAGACATCTTAGCTTTGTAGTGTTCCAGTAAAGTCTTAAACACCTGGACTCTGAAAGATTTTTATTTTAGTTAAGGTGAATCCCCACGACACTAGTTAGTGACGTTTTTTGAGGACGTGGCCATGACGTTTCTGGACCGTTAGCCAAGATTATCAAAAAAAAGGAACATTTACCAACACGTGGTTACAATGTTATCATAAAGTAGTGTCACGCTGACGAAAAGACGACTAACTGGCGACATCATCAGAACGTACTATGTTTGATGGGGGTCATGTTAGAATGTGACATACCATATACATTTGCGGTATTACATTTTAACATTTATTCACAGCACATAAAATCACATCTTTATACCCTACAAACTAGTGTGTACCAAGGCATGGTGTGTATAGTATAATCTTTTGTGTATAATAATTGACTGTAGTATCTTCTTTTACTTTCGGCTGTGCCCTTCAGGGGTTGCCACAGCGAATCATCTGCCTCCATCTAGCCCTATCCCCTGCATCCTCTTCTCTCAGACCGACTACCTTCATGTCCTCCTTCACTACATCCATAAACCTCCTCTTTGGTCTTACTCTCGGCCTCCTGCCTGGCAGCTCTAACCTCAGCATCCTTTTACCGATATATTCACTCTCCCTCCTCTGAACATGTCCAAACCATCTCAACCTGGCCTCTCTAACTTTGTCTCCAAAACATCTCACATGTGCTGTCCCCCTGATGTACTCATTCCTGATCCTATCCATCCTCGTCACTCCCAAAGAGAACCTCAACATCTTCAGCTCTGCTACCTCTAACTCTTCCTCCTGTCTTTTCCTCAGTGCAACTGTCTCCAAACCATACAACATCGCTGGTCTCACTACTGTCCTGTACACCTTTCCTTTCATTCTTGCTGGTACTCTTTTATCACACAACAGACCTGACAATTTTCTCCACCTATTCCAACCTGCCTGCACACGCTTCTTCACCTCTTTTCCACACTCCCCATTGCTCTGGACTGTTGACCCTAAGAACTTAAAATCCTGCACCTTCTTTATCTCTTCTCCCTGTAACCTCACTGTTCCACTTGGATCCCTCTCATTCACACACATGTACTGTCTTGCTGCGACTAACCTTCATTCCTCTTCTCTCCAGAGCAAACCTCCACCTCTCTAGAGTTTCCTCCACCTGCTCCCTGCTCTCACTACAGATCACAATGTCATCCGCAAACATCATAGTCCATGGAGATTCCTGTCTGACCTCATCTGTCAGCCTGTCCATCACCACCGCGAACAAGAAGGGGCTCAGAGCCGATCCTTGATGCAGTCCCACCTTCACCGTGAACTCCTCTGTCACACCTACTGCACACCTTACCATTGTCCTACTGCTCTCATACATATCCTGCACCACTCTAACATACTTCTCTGCCACTCCAGACCTCCTCATACAATACCATAGCTCCTCTCTTGGCACCCTGTCATACGCTTTCTCTAAATCTACAAAGACACAATGCAGCTCTTTCTGACCCTCTCTGTACTTCTCCATCAACATTCTCAAAGCAAATATTGCATCTGTTGTGCTCTTTCTTGGCATGAAACCATACTGCTGCTCACAAATGCTCACTTCTCTCCTTAGCCTTGCTTCCACTACTCTTTCCCACAACTTCATTGTATGGCTCATCAGCTTAATATCTCTGTAGTTTCCACAACTCTGCACATCTCCCTTGTTCTTAAAAATCGGCACCAAAACACTTCTCCTCCATTCCTCAGGCATCCTCTCACTCTCTAAGACCTCGTTGAACAACCTAGTTAAAAACTCTACTGCCATCTCTCCTAGACACTTCCATACCTCCACTGGTATGTCATCAGGACCTTTCCTCTCTGCATCCTCTTCAAAGCTCTCCTAACTTCACCCTTGCTAATCCTTTCTACTTCCTGCTCAACAATATTTCAATCAATATTTACAAGCTTTTTGTTTGGCCTTTGCCACCTCTATCTTAACCTCACGCTGCATCTCCCTATATTCCTGTCTACTTTCCTCTGTCCTCTCACTGTCCCACTTCTTCCTAGCTAACCTCTTCTTCTGGATACTCTCCTGAACTTCCTCATTCCACCACCAAGTCTCCTTGTCTTCTTTAATCCTTCCAGATGACACACCTAGCACCTTCCTACTTGTCTCCCTGATCACTTTACTTTGGCTGTAGTAGACCAGTCATCTGGAAGCACCTCCTGACCACCTAAAGCCTGTTTCAACTCCTCCCTGAAAACCGCACAGCACTCTTCCTTTTCCAACTTCCACCACTTTGTCTTCTGCTCTGCCTTTGCTTTCTTCATCTTTCTCACCACCAGAGTCATCTTACACACCACCATCCTATGCTGTCTAGCTACACTCTCTCCTACCACTACTTTGCAATCGCTAATCTCCATCAGATTACAGTGTCTACATAAGATATAGTCCACCTGTGTGCTCCTGCCACCACTCTTATGTCACCCTGTGTTCCTGCCTCTTCTGAAAGTACGTGTTCACCACAGCCATCTCCATACTGTTAGCAAAGTCTACCAACCTCTGTCCTTCTGGGTTCCTTACCTGAAGACCAAACCTGCCCATCACTTCCTCATCCCCACTATTCCCTTCACCAACGTGTCCATTAAATTCTGCCCCTGTCACCACTCTCTCACCTCTGGGAACACTCTGCATCACTTCCTCAAGCTCGCTCCAGAATCTGTCTTTCTCCTCTTGCTCACAACCTACTTGTGGAGCGTAAGCACTAACAACATTCAACATCACACCTTCAATTTCCAGCTTCAGACTCATCAACCTATTTGACACTCTCTTTACCTCCAGAACATTCTTCACAAACTCCTCCTTCAGGATCACTCCTACTCCATTTCTCTTCCTGTCCACACCATGATAAAACAGTTTAAACCCTGCTCCAATGCTTCTAGCCTTGCTCCCTTTCCACCTTGTCTCCTGGACACACAGAATGTCGACTTTCCTCCTCTGCATCATATCTACCAGCTCTCTGCCTTTACCTGTCATCGTACCAACATTCAAAGTTCCTACTTTCAGTCCTAAACTCCTGCGTTTCCTCTTCTCTCTCTGCCTACGGACACGCCTTCCTCCTCTAACACACCTTCCTCCTCTCCTTCTTCGACCAACAGTAGCCCAATTTCCACCAGTGCCCTGTAGGTCAACGGCACTGATGGCGGTCGTCGTTAACCCGGGCCCCGACCGATCCGGTATGGAAGTCATGTTAGTGATTCGCATATTGAATTTGACAAAAGTTTTACATCGGATGCCCTTCCTGACACAACCCTCTCTATTTATCCGGGCTTGGGACCGGCACAAAAAGTACATTGGCTTGTGAACTCCTGTGGCTAGATTAATTGACTGTAGTATAGTTTTATAATGATAACATTGATATTTCTTAGTTATTATTATGTATAAAACAATTGACTGTAGTATAGTTTTCTAAATAATAATAACTAAGAAATATCCATGTTATCATTAAATTATAGCTATTGCTATTACTGTTATATAAGCATCAAAAATATTTGTCATGAATCATAGTAAATTCTTAAAACTTTATTATGGCTCAGCATTTTTTTTTTTTTTTTTAAATCATACAGTGCATCCGGAAAGTATTCACAGCGCTTCACTTTTTCCACATTTTGTTATGTTGCAGCTTTATTCCAAAATGGATTAAATTCATTATTTTCCTCAATATTCTACAAACAATACCCCATAATGAAACGAAGTTTGTTTGAAATCGTTGAAAATTTATTAAAAATAAAAACTGAAAAAAATCACGTGCATAAGTACTCACAGCCTTTGCTCAATACTTTGTTGAAGCACCTTTGGCACTAATTACAGCCTCAAGTCTTTTTGAGTATGATGCTATAAGCTTGGCACACCTATTTTTGGGCAGTTTCTCCCATTCTTCTTTGCAGGACCTCTCAAGCTCCATCAGGTTGGATGGGGAGCATCGGTGCACAACCCCAAAAAGGGAGGGTTACTAATTGCAGTCCTTTCTGTCACTCCTCATGTTTGAAGTCAGCCCTTCCACCTATTGCGGCGACAATGGCTTCCCCTACCCCAAGCCCTCCAGACCTCTCGGCAGTGCCCCCTGAGTACCATGACCCGGGAGGGGTCTTCAGCAAGGATCGGGCCCTCTCACTGCCACCTCATTGCCATCAACCTTCTCTCTGGGGCCACACTGTTATCCGGCCAGCTGTATAACCCATCCCGTGCTGAGAGAGGGGCTATGGAAAAATATATTAATGACTCCCTTGCCACTGGCATCATCTGAGAGGCTCAGAGAGGGGGATGAATGGGAGACTGTGTTTAACACTTGAATACCACTTTGAATACTTTGCCATGCCATTCAGCCTCACCAATGCTCCAGCAGTCTTCCAAGCCCTTGTCAATGACATACTCCAGGACTTCCTGTACCACTTTGTCTTTGTGTACCTGGACAACATCCCTCTTTTCTCCCAAACGCCCACCAAGCACACTCACCAGAGCTGTTCACCTCTGCCCCTTTGTGTATCCAACCTGATCCTTTCACGACAGTTCATCATGGAGAATGCCTCCAATTTGCGTGTGGGTGCGGTGCTCTCCCAGTGTTCAGTTCCGGACCAGAAACTTCACCTGTGTGCCTTATTTTCTCATCAACTCTCCCCTGCGGAACGCAACTATGATGTGGGGAATCGTGAGTTGCTAGCTGAAGTTCGCCTTGGAAGAGTGGAGGCACTGGCCTGAGGGGGCTGAGCAGCCCTTTGTCATCTGGACCAACCACAAAAATCTGGCCTACATCCAGAAGTGGCACTTATGGACGCTGACTCCTGGGTCTTTGTCGATGCCTGTACTTTGTGCGCCTGAAGTAAGGCCTCTCACCACCTCATCACGTCTGTTCCCAGAAACCCCTGGTCACACATCGCCTTGGACTTGGTCACTGGTCTATCCCCCTCACAAGGTAACACCATCATCCTTACCATACTAGACCGCTTCTCTAAAGCTGTACATTTTGTGGCCCTTCCCACCGCCCGAGAAACTGCTGACCTACTCGTCAGCCATGTCTTCTGGCTGCACCGTATTCCCCAGGACATTTTCTCTGACTGTGGACCTCAGTTTATTTCCCAGGTATGCAATTCATTTTGTAATGCTCGACCTCAAGCCCGCTCACTCTCAGCCTCGCTCATCCAACCTCGACTACACAATTAATCACACAACTCCTGTGTCTGTGTTCTGCTTCTGGGGCCCCCCTTTCCTGTGTTCATAACAGTCAGTGTGTTGATCACTATGCACAAAATGGCTAAATATTTTACAGTTAATCTTGGAAACCTGAAGAACATGTGGCTTTGACATGCCATCTAGTGAATATCACTTTTAAATCTTAATGATGTACATAATAGGCAGGTGAGCATGTGAACAATGCTGATCGAGTATCCACTGCTTCTGCTTGTGCACGCAAAATGATGCGTCAAGTATAACCCAGGGTCCTCTGCTTCATGTTGGGCTGTATCAAACCATCCTAGCGTGGATTATTTTCTTAACCCTAACAAATAGGTAGTATACTGGTACTACAATAATATCGTGATACTAAAGCCTTAAAACACTGCCAATGCCACTGTATTTTTTAAACGGTAGTATCATCAATACAGTAGTACCATAAGTAATGTATTTGTGGCAGTTAATACGATTTTTGCTAAAACATCATATCCCATTGCTTTTGCAGAATATACAAAGGTTAGTGACACTTAATTTAACCTAAATTCTTTACCTTAATCTTTAAATATTTCCTGTTTGCTAGTAAGTGAGCTAACGTTACGCTATCCACTATGTATAAATCCTAAAATTGTAGATTTGAATTATGAATTAACATAATATTGTGTTTATGGTATCGTGACAACCCTAATAACAAAACTTTCCCACTAGAATGGTAGGTGAGTGCAAGAAAATTTTGTATGTTACTGACATAAAATCTTCAAATGTTACAGTAGTCCTGTATTATAAATTTGGATTTGTTTTATTAATTAGTAGTTTCTAAATGCACATATGACTGTATGAACCAAATTTTTATATAGGCCATTTTTTTAAACAATACATTTTTTGTAATCATTTCCTTTGTACTATTTTTAAGTTTTTAGTCTGCTAGCACCATTGCTACCAATTAAACAATACAGCACTGATTTCAAGCCCTGATTTGTTAAATTTTTAATGGACAAATTATAATTTTTTTTAAAAAAAGGCAAAATGAATATCTACTCCCTGTCTTGCTAACTGAAACACTCAAGTCATTTTGGCTTGCCGTGTGCGGGTGAGACAAATTATTTTCAGTCTGTGGAACTGACTCCAAAGCTTTGAGGTTGACACTTGACTCTTGTTTTCAATGCCTGGAATCAGTGAATTGACTCTTTTTGGGATTGACATTGATGCGTACAGAAAGCAGGATTTGATGACTTGACACACAAGATACTTATACCAATCAGTCTACCGATATACCGATCAGCCAGACCTTAAATCCACTGACATGTATAGTGAATAACATTGGTTATCTCATTACAGTGGCATCTGTCAAGGGGTGGGTATATTGAATGAACAGTCAGTTTTTGAAGTTGATGTGTTGGAAGCAGGAAAAATGGGCAAGCGTATGCATCTGAGCGACTTTGACAAGGGCCAAATTGTGATGGCTAAACTACTGGGTCAAAGCATCTCCAAAATGGCAGGGCTTGTGGGGGTGTCCCCGGTATGCAGTGGTTAGTACCTACCAAAAGTGGTCCAAGGAAGGACAACTGGTAACTGGCAATAGGGTCATGGGTTGCCATGGTCAGGGTCAAGGTCAAGGCTGACTGATGCATGTGGGGAGCGAAGGCTAGCCTGTCTGATCTGATCCCACAGAAGACCTACTGTAGCACAAATTGCTGAAAAGGTTAATGCTGACTATGATAGAAAGGTGTCAGAACACACCATAGCCACAGACTGGTCAGACCCCTGTCCACCAATGAATGCACCTACAATGAGCATGGAGGCCCCATGTCACAACTTACAGGACTTAAAGGATCTGGTGCTAATGTCCTGGTGCCAGATACCACAGCCCACCTTCAGAGGTGTTGTGGAGGCAGAGTTGTTCAAATTATACACCCCTATATACCACTATAACTACCAACTTTTTGGGGATAAGTAACATGAAATAATGTTTTATGATGGGGCAGGAAAGAGTTATCTTACCATAAATATGCAATACAGCAAAAAATAAATAAATAAAAATAAGGCATGACAACTCAGAATAATACATGGTGGTTAATAAGCATGATTCAAATGTTACTCACATGAAAACTCGTGTCACTGTGCCAACAGTATATTATAGTGTAAAGTGTTCCTATAATTTAGAGGACGACATACTTTTTCTCTGAGCTCAATCATCCATCCATTTTCTGTACCACTTATACTACACAGTATACACAGTCGCAGCCAACCCATCACAGGGCACACTCGTGCACACTAAAGTTAATTTTTTTTCCTTTAGCAAGAAGTTGAAGAAGAAAGATGTGAACCCTCGACTGAAAGAACATCTGGAGCAGATACCTTTTTCGACTGCGTGCAATTATGAAAAGTAGAGAGAAAATGAATATGGGGTCCTATGAACGAAAGAAAATCATGAGAGGTATGGATTACAGGACCAGTACAGTAGACTCAATCTGTTTTCTTTTTTTTTTTTTTTTTTTTTTTTTTTTTTTTTTTTTTTTTGAGATACCCCCTGGCAATCCTTAGGCTATTGGTCGTGGACATTTGCATTCAAATCTTAAAATATAAATTCTCAGAGAATGTATTTATCATCATGTGGAGGCGGGGCGTGGGACTAGTGCCGATTTGTGAATGGAGGCGGAGCCAGAGAAAGCGAGGGTAAGGATTGCACACCTGTAGGAAATGAGACTAATGATTGTTCTGTGTTGCAGTGAGGGGAAGAAAGATAAAAGGGAGGAGAGACACGTGCCTCGAGAGAGAGGGAGACAGAAAGCGTGGAAAGAGGGTGGGGACGGGTAGGGGGTGCATGGGTCAGGGGGGAAGCGGCCCTGTCTTTCGGGGGTGTAGGGACGGAGAAAAGGACAGGGAAAGAGGGAAAGAGAGAGAGAAGAAGGGTGGGGGCCTCGTCTGCCCCGGATACGCCTGGCCAGGTGATCCTCTGCCAGCTGAACCACCTCCCATTCAGCCGAAGCGTGGGAGATCGATGGCGCACTGGACCCACTCTGCCGCTCCTTCTGGAAGCTGTGAGACGAAGCTGCTCCAGCACCACCCAGGTCGATCACCTCCTCAGCGCCGCGATCCCTGGGGCCAGCAACCACCTCCAGTAGTTGTCCCAGAGCTTCTGGGCAGAAGCATGAATCGAAGCGCTTGACTGTGCTGTCCTGGTTTCGCACCAGTATGGCGATTTCTAACGGGTCGGGCAAGTAGGAAAAAATCTGCGGAGGCAGGCCTCAGGATTCAACTTCGGTTCTCTATTTTATTTTTATTGTTCCTTTTTTTCCCTGTGCACTTCGGGCCGCTTAATTTCTCATGCACACACACATGACGCATCTGTTCCATGCCAGTCTCCCTTTCTCTCGAGGCACGCTCTCTCCTCCCTTTTTATCTTCTTCCCCTCACTGCAACACACAGAACAATCATTAGTCTCATTTCCTACAGGTGTGGAATCCTTACCCCTGGTGTTCCGGCACCACCCTCCATTCACAAACCGGCAAGCGCTTGTCCATGCCCCTGCCTACCAGTGCATGCAAAGTATATTGAACTATCTTGTTTAGATTTTTCCTAAACCCCTGACGATAGAGGCCAGACATAAGAAAAAATCAGTCTATACCAGCACGTTTTTCTATTTTTAGATGAGAACTATAACTGCATTACTGACATGACAAAAAAGGACTACGTTTTGAGAGACATTTACACTAACTTTGAAATTTGTTACAAAGGTTGTGCCCTTGTGTAATTTTTTCTATGTTGTTTTTGACATTTGACTAATATATATATATATATATATATAGTATATATATATATATATATATATATATATATACTATATATATATATATATATATATATATATACACACACACTACAGTGGGTATAGAAAAGTATCACTCCTTTTAAATGATCATGTTTTGTTGTTTTCCAGCCTGGAAATGAAGACGGACACAGTTTTTGTTTTATCCAGCTATATTTACTCAGTGCAGTTCTTAGAGTAATAGTCCAAGTGAAGCATATAACAACAACAACAAAATTCAAAAACAGGAGAATCACCTGAGTGCTGGAAAAAGGACTACCCCCTTGCTTTAATTTGCCTTAATTTTTAATTACTGTCTTTAGTCTGTTGGGATATGTCTTCTACTTCAACACACTCTAGACTTTGCAGTATTTGCCCATTCTTCTTTGCAGAACTGCTCAAGTTCAGTTAAATTTGATGGTGACCCATTACTTGTGGACTGCAGTCTTCAAGTCATTCCACAGATTTTGAATGGGGGTTTAAGTCTAAGGCTCTGACTAGGCCATGCAAGAACATTCACCTTTTTCTCCTTCAACCACTGTGTGGCTAGTTTTGCTGTGTGCTTTGGGTCATTGTCATGTTGGAAGAGTAAACCTTCTTCCATTGACAACTTTCTGGCAGAGGGGTGTGATTTTCCTCAATAATTTGTGACGGCATTTTGCCCCATCCATTTTACTTCTATCCTGACAAGTGCTCCAGTCCCTGCTGCAGAGAAACACACCCCACTAACAGGATATTACCACCTTTCATGCTTTACTGTGCAGGAATGGATTGTTATTTCGAGTAGTGAGCTGTGTATTGAATTTCCGCCAGACATGATGATCGTGTGTATTGATGTGTGTTGTTGTTTACCTGTGCCTGTATTTCTTTACTGCTCTTATGTCTGTTGGTGGTGTGGTGCTAAATAATTCAATTTTAGTCTCATCTAATTCATAACTTTTTCCATGTGGCTCTCACAATCTTCATAGGTGTGTTCATGTGTGGCCTTTCTTGAGGAGTGGCTTTTTCTCTTGCAACCTCTCTCATACAGTTTTCACATTTGTGGACTGAGTTGGAAAAAGGAGCATCCCCCTCCTAAAAATGACTTGTAAACTCAACAAGGTGTAGTTGATCATCTTCCTCAATGGCACACAAAGTCATTTGACTTTCACCTGTGATCAGCTGTGGTCATTTTGATTAGCTCAGCATGAAAAAGAGCTTTCCTGGAGCATTTTGTACTGCAACTGAAGCTACAAACAATTACAACTATGGGTGGTAAATGACTGTCAACAGATCTCCGGGATAAAGTTGTGGACAAGTCAGGAGATGGATACAAAAAAATTTCAAAGGGCTTTATCAATGCCTAGAAGCAAAGTGAAGTCTATTATTAAGAAGTGGCAGCGTATTTATATTAAACAGACCCTCCCTGGATCAGGGAGGTCCTAGTCTTCAGTGTCCTGTCTCAATGACTACCATCCTGTTGCACTCATTATCTATCATCATGAAGTGCTTCGAGAAGCTCTTCATGAAGCAGCCATTAAGACCCTGGGCTACCACCTTCACTAAGTCCCCTGTACTGTGATATCGCCCCAATCGCTCAACAGATGATGCCATCTCCACCACCCTATATCTGGCCCCTCACCCACCTGAACAAAAAGGACACCTACATTCGAATGTTATACTATAGACTTCAGTTCAGCATTCAACACAACCATTCCTCAGCACCTGATTGGAAAGCTAGAACCTGCTGGGCTTGAACACCTCCCTCTGCAACTGGATCCTGGATTTCCTGACTGGGAGACCTCAGTAAGTCCGGGATCAGGAACAGCATCTCCAGCACCACACCACTGAGCACTGGTGCTCCCCAGGGCTGTGTGCTTAGTCCACTGCAGCTCACCATGCTGACTCAAGTGACTGTGCAGCAATGCACAGCTCTGAAACACACATCAATTTCGCCGATGACCACGACCGTGGTGGGTCTCACCAACAAGAACAAGAAGTCAGCATGGCCAGAGAGAAGATATGCAGCGGCTAACAGACTGGTGCAGAGCCAACACCCTGTCTCTGGAATGTGTACAAAACAAAAAGAGATGGCTGTTGATTTCAGGAAAGCACAGAGTGACCACTCTCCACTGAACATCGACGGCTCCTCCGTGGAGATCATCAAGAGCACCAAATTCCTCGGTGTCCACCAGGCGGAGAACCTCACCTGGTCCCTCAACACCAACTCCATCACTAAGAAAGCCCAGCAGCGTTTATACTTTCTGAGAAGGCTGAAAAAGCCCATCTCCCTCCCCCCATCCTCACCACATTCTATGCAAGGAACTATTGAGAGTGTCCTGAGCAGCTGCATCACTGCTCTGGTTCAGAAATTGCACTGTATCGGGATCAAGAAGACCTTGCAGCTGGGTAGTGAGGACAGCTGAGAAGATCATCGAGGCCTCTCTTCCCACCATCACAAGGCATTTACACCACACGCTGCATTCGCCAGTGCCACCAGCATTGTGTGGATGATCCCACACACCCTCACACACACTCTTCACCCTCCTGCCATCTGGAAAAAGCTGATCAAGCATTCTGGGCCCTCACGACCAGACTGTGTAACAGCTTCTTCCCTCAAGCCATCAGACTCCCCAATACTCAGAGACTGGACTGACACACACACACACACACACACACACACACACACACATATACTGAATTGAACACCATCCCACTCCCCTGTACTTTTGGTAATATTTCAGTAACGTAGGAAGTAATTCTTGTTACTATCATACACTTCTTTACCTCGCTGCTACCATAATAATTGCTAGTGTCCATATATGGTATAAGCTTAATCTGCTGAATGCTATGTCATAGTAGGTTATGTTTAGATTCATAACATCTTTTTAATTTATATTGTTTTTAATTATATTGTATCTTTTTGCACTACCTGTTATACATGACACTTTCACACTAGAACTGGGTACTGGTCGGCACGACACTTAGTTTGATTTGTGCCCATTGTCCTGTTTCTAGGAATTACTGTAATTGTCTTGTGTTGTTTGCACGTGCACTTTATTTATAGAATGTGTAGCTCTTTAGTTCTGTGTCGCCTCATGTGGTTTAAGTGTGTTGTTTTATGTAGCACCATGGTCCTGGAGGAACGTTGTTTCAAGCCACTGTGTACTGTATCACCTGTATATGGTTGAAATGACAATAAAACCACTTTGAACTTGACATTGCTCCAAACTGGACGAAGGATCCAGGAGGGAAATTCAGCTGGAGAGGCTACCAAGAGGCCTACAGTAACTCCTGAAGCAGTTGCAGGAATTTATGACGGAGTGGTCACAGTGCATGTGACAACAATATCACAAATTCTCCACAAATGTGTCTTGAAAGTGGAAGGGGTTGTAAAGAAAAAAAGCCTCAAGAAAGGCCACATGCAGCTCATGACTGAGCTTTTCCAAAAATGCCCTTTAAGATCCAGGTCAAAAGAGACTAAATTGAATTATTATCTCAACACCAAAGCGATATGTCTCATGGAAATTCAATATACAGCTCACTATCGAAATAACACCATTCCTACAGTAAAGCATGGAGGTGGTAATATCCTGTTATGGGGGTGTTTCTCTCGTAGCAGGGACTGGGAGCACTTGTCAGGATAGAAGTAAAATGGATGGGGCAAAATACGTGCCAAATTCTCTAAGGAAAATCTGCTGCCCTCTGCCAGAAAGTTGTCAATGGGAAGAAGGTTTACCTTGCAACATGACAATGACCCAAAGCACAATAGCAAAAACTGACTACACAGTGGTTGAAATGGAAAAAGGTGAATGTTCATGCATGGCCTAGTCAGTAGAATAGACTTAAACCCTTCAAAATCTGTGGGAATGAATTTGAAGACTGCAGTCCACAAACGGTCACCATCAAATTTAACTGAACTTGAGCAGTTCTGGTAAAGAAGAGTGGGCAAATACTGCAAAGTCTAGATGCCCAAAGTTAGTAGAGACATATCCCAACAGACTAAAGGCCAAAATTAAAGCAAAAGGTGGTTCAACAAAATGGGGGGTGATCTTTTTCCAACTCAGTGATTGTTTTTTAAATTAAAAAAAAAAAAAAAATTCTGACATGTTGGTGTTATATCTTTCACTTGGATGTTATACAGCTGGATAAAAACAAAAGCAGGCTGAAAAGCAACAAAATGTGATTATTTTTAAAGTGGGTGTTGATTCTTTCTATACCCACTGTATTTGTTTTTGCCTGAACACCAGGCATGCTGGTTTAGAAGAGGTATATTTCTACTTTGACTGACTGGTTGATTGACTGAATTCCCATTGTTGAAAATGTGCATGCATGATAGAGTTTTGCCATACAGTGAAAAAAATGGAATATGCTTGGTCTGTCAGATTTAAGACAAACATATTAGGTTTATATTAAATTTCTCATCAAACAAATGCAGTGATCTCATTACTTAGTCTAAATGTAATTTAAATAAGATTTCTAATTACTAGTTTGAGTTATGGTACATGAGTGATCCCAATTCATGAGGTATTTATGTGATCCACGGACATGATACAAAATTTTGTGAAGGGATTAAGCGTGTTGACAGGGAAGAAATAACTAAGAGTATTAAATTAACGAGTTAAAAGAATGCATGGTAGAGATAGTGCAGTGGTAAATGTTGCTGCCTCACTACCCCAGCATGGCCTGGGCCCAATCCTGTGAGTTGGGATGAACAATTTTATTCAGGTTTTGGAAAATACACAGAATCAAATAATTTTGGATGTATGAAAACAAATTGTGTGTAATGTGACAGAATTCATTCACATGGAACGTGATGTAAATAGTTGAATTAGAAGTAAGAATTTAATGAGCTTTATGTGACAAGGCATTTTAGCTCTTTCACTGCTATCTGTCCCATTGTTAAAATGTGCATGTGCGAGAAGCCTAGCTAGCCAGAATTTCAAATCTTGCCACCCTCAGCTAGCAAGCAGTGTGAGCAATACCAGGGACAATCTGCTTGTAGATGCTACACATGTATCTGCTGACACTTGCAGACAAATGCTATGGCAATCCAATGTCTGGGTCCAGCAAAACGTTGCTTGCCCTAGATTTCCTTTGTTTTCAGCTTAGTCAGTCATTCTGCTAACTAAGCTCCTCTCTTTAGTAAAAGGTACAAAAATATAAGTAATGCCTCTGTGGTCAAAGGCAAAAAGTGAGTTCAAGTCAACTGGTGGAGAGTGCCAAAACATGCTTTTTCATGCTAGTGTTTGTCCTGTTTAATTCTCAGTACCTCTACATAATCAAAATATGTGTGTTATTACTAGATAGTTATCACTAGTAGTTTACCACGCTTAAAATTTTTCAGTCTATAAGGTGTGTGTATTCCTAAAGTTTCTGTATGCCCAGGATGGCCTCTTACTGCAGTGTTCGGCGAAATGAAATGAATACTTGTAATGCTTTGTCCTTTGCACTGGAAGCATATAAACCCAAAGCACAGATGGAAATCTGTGAGCAGGAACACATCAGAGTTCCACACTTTCGGAGGGGAAGCACGAGTCAGAGACAGCTCACCTGCGGCAAGCATGTCGCAAAGAAACGCAGCATGTTTTCTTTCTCACCCAAAAACCAGCTAGAGAGACATCCACAGAATCCACACCTGGAGGAGAAGGCAAACAACTTCAAACAAAGAGATTAAAAAAAGCATAGTGGCAAATATTGGTTTGTTGTCTACATCTACAGTGCCCTTCATCAATATTGGCACCTTTGATAAACATGAGCAAAGAAGGCTGTGAGAAATTGTGTTTATTGTTTAACCTTTTGAGTATTTTGTTTTAAAAAATCACAGAAATACTCTGCTTTCATGGATATCAAACAATTGCAAACACAACACAGGTTTATCCAAAAAAAAAAATCTTTGCTAAATATACAGTATTGTGCAAACATTTTAGGCACTTGCAAAGAAATGCTGTAGAGCAAAGATGCTCTTCCAAAATGCACGAAATTAAATGTTTCTACATAAAAAAATAAATAAATAAAATACTGTAAACAGTAGTAAATGAAACACAGTCAATATTTGGTGTGACAGAATTTGCTGGTAGGTTTTATTGAGCATCTGCAGAACCAACCACAGTTCTTCTGGAGACTGACTTTTGCACTCATTTTTTATTTTTGCAGCAAAACCCAGCAGCCTTCATTGTGTTTTTGTCTGAAAAAGTGGTCTCTTATGTAGCTATGCTGCTTTTCTTTTAATGACATACAAACATTTTTCTGTAACATTGAATTTTTGTGCTAGAAAACTAATGTTTGGGAATTTTAAAATGTTTTTGTACTTCTAATACTTCTAATAATGTAGAAGTCCTGGAAATAAAAAAAATTGTAGCCGCAAAGTTTGTACTAAAAAAAAAAAAAAATAGGTGCCTAAAATTTTTTTGAACAGTACTGTATAAAAGCCACAATTATTGGGCACCTCTATGAATTCATATGAAAAAATATAGTTGAAGTTCAACTATAGTTGAATAGTTAAAATATTCCCATTGATATTTTAATTTTTTTTTGTACACCTGGAACAGGAATAGGGGGTATAAATATGAGATAACACATAGGCTAAAAATCTCCAAGGATCACAGCTGGAGTAATTGCAGTAGTTAGCTGCGTCTTGGGATAAGAAAGCCTCCAAAACTACAACTGGGCCACCTACATCTAGTTGTTTGGAAGGGCTTCAAGGAAAAAAAGCCTCTATTCTCATCCGAAAACAAACTCCAAGCATCTTCAGTTTGCCAGACACTATGGGAACTTCAAATGGGATTGGCTCCTATGGTCAGATGAAACCAAAATAGAGCTTTTTGGCAATAAACACTAGGAGGTGGTTTTGGTACACACACAGAGGTACCATATGCCCACGATAAATATGGTGGCGTGGCTCTTTAATGTTTAGCTGTTTTTCTGCCAGAGGACCTCGACATTTTTGTTAGGAAACATATACTGCTGGACTCTATCAAATATCAACAGATATTAAATGAAAACCTGACTGCTCTCTGCTAGAAAGCTTAAAATGGGCTGTGGTTGGATCTTCCAGCAGGACAATGATCCAAAACATACATCAAAATCAACACAAAAATATTTACTGACCACAAAATCAAGGTCCTGCCATGGCCATCCCAGTCCCCTGACTTGGAAACCAATAGAAAACCTGTGGTGTGAACTTGAAGATGAGAACTCAAAGTGGACCTTAGCAAATTTGAAAGATCTGGAGAGATTCTGTATGTGAGGAATGGTTTCGGATCCCTTGCACATGTATTCCTCCAACCTCATCAGGCATTATAGAAGACTCAGAGCTGTTATTTTGGCAAAGGGAGGTAGCACAAAGTATTGACTAAAAGTGTGCCAATAATTGTTGTACTCCTATATTTATCAAAAGATGTATATTTTTGGATAAACCTGTGTTTTGTTTGCAATTGTTTGATATCCATCAGAGCAGAGTATTTTTGTGAATTTTTTTTTTTTTAACAAAAGATCTGCATGTAAAACAGTAAAGACAATTTCTTTACAGCCTTCTTTGCTCATATTTAGCAAGGGTTAATATTAGTACTTATGTACATTTCAGGCCCATTATTTTTATTGTTGTCTTTGTGATTGCTTGTGGGTTTTTTTCTTTCTAATAAGGTTCAATAAAGGAAGATGGCAGCATAAGAAAAAAGTCAAGCAACAGGAGCTTGTGGAAAAAAAGATATTTGGAAGGCATGTACTCTATTAAAAAGAAATAGTAACATTATATATAAACAACATTATAGCGGTACAGTTTGAATTGTTATGTTTTATTTGTTTTCTTCTTAAAGATGGGGCATAGTTTAAGCGAGGCTGCTATGGCACCTCCATCATTAACTGTCAAACCAAAGAAGGCCCCCGTGAAACCTCAGGTAAGCTAAGATCTGAAACCTTGGTTCTTCATTTCTAGGATGGTAATTTGTCGTCAAAAAAAAATTATACAAAATTATAAAACATGAACGTATTCATTTTCATTTATAATTTATTCTGTCTCTTTTATACTAAAGTTTCAATATTTTTAATGTTTGGCAAATCTCTCTAGAGGTCATCCAGTAGCCTACTTCTGAGTTCTATATTTGGCACACACTGATGTCTCAACAACTAAGCCATCTAAGGCAAGGCAGAAGATAATTGAGGAAGAACATGAAAGGGGTGGTCCACGCCATCGCCAACTGAAGAGGCAGACACAAGCAAAAAGAGCACAAAAGACAGGAATAAACAAACTCCTAAACCCCTCAATGATCTCTCCAGGAAATCTCCCAAAATAAAACAAGATAAAAAATACTAGAAATTGTAAATCAAGAAATTACTATTTTATTTTAAGAATGTTGCATTTTAGGCTGATGGCATTCCACATGTTTGGAGGTTGTGTTGAAACATTGCCAGTTTCCATGTAAGCCTAAATAAATTTTTTTTTTTATCAGGTGTTTGGAAAACATAATACAACATTCATGCACATGCTCATGCATGCTTCTTGAGTTGGTACAGATTTTTGGCAAGAAACACAAGCATATTCATATGAAGCAAATGTCAGCCTTGTACAGAGGGGTGAACATATTTTGCCTGATGTACTAATAATGCACTCTGATGCACAATTTGTGGCAGGTATCTCCCTTGCAAACATTGACAGGACCTAGAGCTTGTGTAGTCTCCACCATTTGAGTGCGGGTTGTCTTCTAATTCAGTCTCTGGAACTTTGTGGAATATTTCCAATTCTCTCCTTAACTTTTTGCTGTGGATAAAAATATATAAACAGTCAAATAATTCAGACTGTTCTCATAATTAGCTACAGTGTTGTATTTGGGGGCTTACAGGTGCATCTCAAAAAATTTGAATATCATGCGGAAAGTTCATTTTTTCTGTAATTTACTTTAGGGTCAAAATGCAACTTTCATAGTTTCTAGATTCGTTGCAGAGTGCGCGAAATATTGCAAGTCTCTTTTGTTTTAATGTTGATGATTACGGCTTGCTGCTCATGGAAATCAAAAAATCCAGTATCTCAAAAATATTACAATAAATTTATAATACAGAAATGTCGACCTTCTGAAAAGTATGTCAATTCTATGCACTCAATACTTGGTCAGGGCTCCTTTTGCATGAATTATCGCATCAATGCGGCGTGGCATGGAGGTAAATCAGCCCGTGGCACTGCTGAGGCGTTATGGAAGTCGGTAGGTTGCTTTGATAGCAGCTCTTCAGCTCATTTGTATTGTTAGTCTGGTGTGGTTCATCTTCCTCTTGACAATACTCTATAGATTCTCTATGGGGTTCAGGCTAGGGCGAGTTGGCTGGCCAATCAAGCACAGTAATACCATGGTCAGCAAACCAGTTACTGGTAGTTTTGGTACTGCGAGCAGGTGCTAAGTCCCGCTGGAAAAGGTAATCAGCACTTCCATAAAGCTTGTCAGTAGATGGAAGCATGAAGTGCTCTAAAATCTCCTGGTAGACGCTGCATTTACTCTCAACTTGAGGAAACACAGTGGACCAACACCAGCAGATGACATGGCACCCCCAAATCATCACTGACTGTGGAAACTTCCACACTGGACATCAAGCAACTTGGATTCTGTGCCTCTCCACTCTTCCCTCCAGACTCTGGGACCTTGATTTCAAAAATGAAATGCAAAATTTACTTTGTCTGAAAAGTGACTTTGGACCACTGGAGCAACGGGTGTTTTGAGTAAAAAGGTGTTTTTGAGTTGATTAGCTGATTAGAGCTCTTCTCAGGTCGACATTGTTCTTATTATAAATTCTTTATTCTAATATTTTTGAGATACTGGATGCTTCCCCAGTATCTCATTTCCATGAGCTGTAAGCTGCACCATCAAGATTAAAACAAAAAAGGCTTGAAATATTTCTACTAGGCACGAATCTAAAATATATGAAAGTTTCACTTTATTAGGATGCACCTATGTGTATATACAGGTATACATAGGTACATAAAATGGAGTTTTTATGTAGAGACATAACCTCAACCTCAGTTGTGTGTGTGATGGTCCTCCTCTTTTTCTCAGTCATACT
>CM042554.1:594921-602421 GCA_023630585.1 Cranoglanis bouderius
GTGAGGAGACTAGGAAATTAGTAAATTATACTTTAACTGAAAACATGATGTGCTTGGATATCGAAAAAGGTAAAATTGAGAAGTTTAAAATTAAAAAAGTTGAACTGTCAATAATAAATAGAGGCGTATAATAAAATTAGTGCTTTGAGGACCTCTTTCTGTTTCCTGTGGCCACGCCACCAAGTGCATTAAAAATGACCGGAATATTCTGAAAAAGTAGCATGGTTACCTACAGTCAGTGGTTACCTATGTCAGAGAGCCCCAGTGGTATAGGGACCAACTGAAAATATAGTGGGAGAAGGAGTGGATCCTGGGGTACAATGCTGACTGGGGCTTAGTTAGAAGACCATCCGGCTTATTTGCATCCATTTCTTCAATCATTTCAGTCTGGCGACAACTGATTCTGGCCGTGCTGTCCGCTTCCTGGGTTGTGGGAAATATTGCTATTGCTGTTGCTACTGCTGAAGGCTGTTAAGGGTGAATGGGAGGTGCCAGAGTAGGTTGAAGTGAGCATTCAAGTCCCAGCAATGTTCAGATGAAGTCCATCTGCTTTAAACAGATGTCTTCACTCCCACAACAGGTTAAAGTTGTCCGTGAAGTGCACCCCTTGGGCAGCGCATGTAGAGACCAGCCCGGTGTTGTGCCACTGCACAGCAGGCTCACTTCTCAGTGCTCAAACGCTAGTTAAAATAAACTTCTAGTGTGTTTTATACAAGTAAGACCTAGGTCTAACACGATCAAGAAAGGTGTTGGTGAATTAATTTCAGAGGGGCTGAGTAAAGACAGAAAATAAAACCATGATAGTTTTCGTGATCTGTACAATTAAATTGAAAAGTGAGGCATGGACTTGCATTTTGGGTGGATCCAGACAGGATGGATCGCAATGATGGTACAAATTTTTGTCATTTAATCATTCAATAACAGATCTACCATCAACCAATCTTGTGATAGTAATAATAATAAAATACCTTTATTAAGTTACACTGAAAATAATTAAAATAACCTTACAAATAATATATTAAAAAAAAAAAAAAACACTTCTACCCTTGTAATGATAACTTTTTTGACCTTATCTGAACAATATTATAAGATCAATTACCGTGCCAAATATCTTATTTGACATGCTTATACACATCTGCAATGTGCATTATGTTACCACCCCATGAATAAGCATTTGGTTTCGCCATAAAATGTTATATGAAAATGCCCTAATACCCTAATGATATGACAACTTTGATGGTTACAATTGGTTTTGTGGTGTTGTGCATTGACATGGAAGCCTGTATCTTAAGTCCTGTCAATAGACATCAGTGGGCAGCTTAAACTCCTTGAAGCAGTAGAAGGAAATGTCCCCATGGTCCACCACTGCAAATGTCAGAGACACATCTCCACTTTGCAAGGACAACTGCTTCCAAGACATGCAAGTTTGGCACTGGACCGTCAAAACTATGCAAAGAAGACACAAAGGCTCTGTTATAGAATGAAACCTTAAAACTCATTTACAAGTCAAGAACAGTTTGCATTTTGCAAATAGCATGCACTAAACAAATTATATATGGTCAACTCCAGAATTATTTGGCCCATTATAGATATAAATCAATGACTGTATAAATGAACAACATGGCACCATTTACTCCTGTTGGGCATCATTTATATTTTAGTAAAGTTTTATGTAAATGTTTGCATAAGCCAAACTTTTTGTAAAAGATTCAAAAAAGTTTCGGTCACACAGATTTTCTTCATACTAAATGCGTGCATATTGATGAATGACAATTATCCATAAATTACCAGGCACGTGCACAGCACAGTTGTTTTGTTTTGCATTTGGTGATACATGTAAAACTCCATTTAAGGCTCACTGCACTAAAATAACAAAGCAAATACAAATTATATGATTGGAAATAAATTAATTGAGGTTTACAGTAGTCAGTCATCTTAGGTGTAAATTTACACACACTCAGTAGCATAAGTGGGATACGAAATTCTTTTGCAAAAATGATAGGATTTTCATGAATACCAAATTTACTGTGTAAATTTCATGGATAAATCCAATGCGTGTCCAGCAACTGTGTGGTTTTGAAGCCTTTTGTTGGCCAAATTCAAAGTCGCCACCCTGACTCCGTTTGCAGAGTAGGTCAAAACTGGAGGCAGGTTCTGTACAGTAGAGACCTTTGAGCCAGAGCATGCACAGTAGATACGGCCGATCGGACAGTGCGTCCACCTCCCGCCCACCCATATTGGATGTGGAAATCCCCTTGCTTGATGTCGTTAGCAAGGCACATTGAGGGCTATTACTGGAAATGCAACTTAAGATGTTGCATCAGACACTATCTCAAAGTGGTAAGTACAGCATTACTAATTAATTAATACAGTCAGGTCCATAAATATTTGGCCATTGACAAACTTATTTTAGCTACCTACCACAGTATTTTGGAATTGGAATTAAATAATGAATATGAGCTCAAGGCAGAACATTCCACTTTTTGCCTTTAAAAAAAAAAAAAAAAAAAAAAAGTCTTTGGTTGATTTTGAAGTATGCTTAGGGTCATTGTCCATCTGCACTGTAGATTTAAACCATTTGCCTGAATCTGGGTAGATAATAGAGGCCTAGTCACTTCAGAATTCAACCTGCTGATTTAGTCAGCAGTCACATCAATAAATACAAAGGAACCAGTTATTTTGGCAACCATACATGCCCACGCCATAAGATGAGGTGTTATGCTTTGAAATCATGAGCAGTTCCTTCCCTTCTTCATACTCATACTCCCATCAATCTGGTATAAGTTAATCTTTGTCCCATCTGTCCATAGGATGTTATTCCAGAACTGTACAGGCTTGTTTAGATGACTCTGACCAATTCTAAGCTTATATCTTGTGATAAACT
This sequence comes from Cranoglanis bouderius, assembly GCA_023630585.1. Taxonomy (NCBI): domain Eukaryota; kingdom Metazoa; phylum Chordata; class Actinopteri; order Siluriformes; family Cranoglanididae; genus Cranoglanis; species Cranoglanis bouderius. The sequence continues at coordinate 597,806 of CM042554.1, forward strand.
CTTGTATTTATTCTGGTGAAGTCTCCTCTTGATTGTTGACTTTGACACAGATATGCTGGATCTGGTCAGCTTTTGTTAAAGGTTTTTTCTTTACCAGGCAAAGAATTCTTCTGTCATCCACCACAGTTATTTTCCATGGTTGTCCAGGCCTTTTTCTGTTCCTTAGCTCACCAGTCTGTTCTTTCTTTTTAAGAATGTACCAAATAGTTGATTTGGCCACAACTGTTTTTGCTATCTGATGCATTTGTTTTGATTCTTCAGCCTCATTATGGCTTGCTTCAAAGGCAGTGACAGCTCTTTGGACATATTGAGAGTTAATGGCAACAGATTCAAAATGCAAATGACAAACTTGAAATAAACTCTAGACCTTTTATCTGAAGGAATAACACACCAAAATATGGAATTAGCTGAGCAGCCAATTGTCTTGTTACCTTTGGTCCCTTAAAAAGGGGGGCTACATATGAAAAGTGCTTTAATTCTTACACTGTTCACCCAATTTGGATGTAAATATGCTCAAATTATAGCTGAAAGGCTGCACTTTGAGCTCATATTCAATATTTAATTCACTCCACTCCAATATACTGTGGTAGACAGCTAACCAACTCTGTCAATGACCAAATATTTATGGATCTGACTATGTAAAATGCTAAATTGTAGTTGTATAATCTGCTCAAGTACATTGATTTTTTTTATTTTTTTTTTTTAACCATTGTCAGGAAAAAAGTTTAGAGCTCTGATTTGAGCTGCTATTTGCTTGCTAGCTGACATTGGCTATCAAAGCAATTCAAGTACAAGTTGTTAACGTAATGTGTCAACTGAAAATAGCAGTCAAAATCTGCACTGAAAACAAAATTTTTTGAGGAATTAAAAAAAAAAAAATGCTGCTCTCCATGATTTTCAGATAGCTGTGACACCTACAGCAAGCAACCCATCTGAATAGAGAAGTGAACTCTTTTATGCTCCATTTGTTCTGTTATTGGAATACATTTAAAAAGGAGTAACTGGCCAATCCTACCAAGCTACTTCAAATGTTTGCTAAGGTCAAACAGTCAATTGGTATGAAATTTGCCTGCCTTGGTTTATGTCAATAAATCTGAAACTCTCAAGGGTCATCCTTTCACCCTCTCTCTTGTTTGGCTCAGTTGTGAGTGGATGAAAAGGGGACAAGCTCTGCAAAAATAACTTGGGTTAGGTTATACTCATTCAGTGCAATTTCTTATGGCATACTGCATGCAAAAAGGTGCTTGCTGAGATGCAGAGAGAGAGAGGGGTAAAGATCGAGCAGCCCTTTGTGTATACAAACATGAACATTGCTAATGTGACTCTGTGGATGTCTGGTAGATAATAGAGCAAGGGCATCAAACCACTCTTATTCATTCAATAACTGGGACCAATTAACTGGAGCTAGAGTTCTATAAATCCATCAGAGTTATTTAAAAGTTCATTCTTGGTGCCCACATGGCTAGGAACCCTACCTTACCAGAACCAAAGCTTTCAAGCTCTAGGCTACCTATAACTCATCATTTTCACCAAAATATCTACTCATTTAGAACATTTGATATGATTTTTATTATGTATTAGTATGGTTTGTGCTTTGTGTGCTCAGTAAATGTTATTTTACTGAACCAATTTTGTGTTTGCTGTCTCAGATCTAAACTGAAACCAAGCTACTATTACAGAACTCTGAACCTTCAGATAATATTTTTAAAATTCTTAATTGATACTTAAGTTATAATAGTTGATTTATGGTAATTGATTTTGGGTGAAAAATGCATAATGTGGAAAAGAACTGTGGGAAAGAACTGCAGGTAGGTGAAGATTTAGATGTAATATAAATATTAAAATTTCTGTATCAGACCTGCCAAACTTAGTAAATGGAGAAAGTTTTGAGTTCATTAGTGTGAAATAAAATCTATAAATGTGTTTGATGTAAGGCTATACTTATTTAATGTTGGGTAACATATTAGCTATATTTATTAGGGATGCCACCAAAAAAAATCCCCAAAGTTAAAAAATCAAAAGTTTAAAAAAAATGTGCTTTCAGTTTTCTGAGATCTCAAAAAAAATTTTTTTTTACTTGAGATCTCAAAAAATTGGGAAGTGGTAAGGTGGAAAGGTCTGAACACATCTGCAATAGAATATGTTTGATAATCAGCCTACTGTGTCTGTGTTTACCTGCAAACACACAAGTGGGTATAGGGCTTTCCTGGGTAACTCTTCTTAAACTCAGTGTCAGGCTGGTAAACACTGAAAGTGATCCTCCACTGGTCTGAGCCAGGTAACCTAAAAGGGAAGAGGCTAAAGTGATATACCAAATAGTCCAGTTCAAACACCTGAGGCAAAACATCACACCACTGTCTGGCCTCATGTATGAGTTTTCTATAGTAAAATACAATTGAATTAAACAATTAGTAAAAAGAAGTAAATGATCATTTTCATGTACCTGGAGTTTCCTACCAGCAAATCACAAGACTGAATAATGCTGACTTGCTCCAGGAGCTCACCTACACAAGAAGAAATGAGAAGAAAAACAATCACAAACACCAAAAATGTGTTCCAAGAAAAAGTAATCTGTACATTCTGTTTGAGCTTCGACTGCGGACACAGAGGTGGTGGGTTGAACTGGCAGGTAATGTGATAATTCTGAGCAATGTGTTATTACGACCAGTCTACTTGTTTGCCCTTTCAGTGAATATGCTGTGAATCAGAAGACAAAAGATCTGTGTGTGTGAGAGAACTCCAGCAGCTCTGTCTCTTTCATGCTTATTGTGGTGCACTCCACAATAAGCATCAAGAGCAGCCCCCAGGAATTAAAGGACTCACTTGTTTAGTGAGCAGTCATATTTCATGCAGTAAATATGACAAATAGACATCTTTGTCTTCTAGTAAACACCACAGACCCTCTGTTAATACGTAATACACTCTGTAAAAAGGATGCACTTCTCTCCAATGGAATCCCCAAAATGACATAACTTATTAATAAGCCATCTATTACTTCATATATGTACGTTATAGGTTCTGTATTTACCCCAATTCTGCATGAACACCTATACGTATGAAACAGAGCTGGTTAGTGACCAGTAATATAAAGTATCCCACAGCTGTGTATTCTCTCTTTGTTCCAAGTTTTTAATTTCTGAATGCCTGCTCTTACCTTTAAGATACTAAAAATACCCCAAGCCCACAACTGTTTTGTTGAATCCAGTGGGATTTCCCAGGCACACTGGTCTACCATCTTCATGGGCTAGTTGACTATTTTGATATGAATCTATCAAATTACTGCTAAGATGCATCTTTTTAAGCTGCAGAGATGATATAAAGGGTTTTATAAAGACTATAGCTACAGAGTCCGCTTCATACAGTGTTCCTGTAATGTGAGTATACATTTTGGTCTGATCTGATTGGGGAATTTTACAGTGCTGTTAAAAAGTATTTGCTGATTTCTTCTGGTTTTGTGTATATCATGCTAATTTTTCTAAATCTAAGATAAAACAACGGCAAACTGAGAAAACATAAAATACAGTTTTTAAATAATAAAATATTAAATAATAATGTTATTTATTGAAGCAAAAAAGTTATCCAATACAAACTGGGCCTGCGTGAAAATGTATTTGCCCCATAGTTACTAATTCCCCAAACCTATGAAGCTGCATTCATAATGGGGTTCAGCTGGACTAGACACAACCAGGCCTGATTACTGCAAACCCTGTTCAATCAAATCAACGCTTAAATAGAACTTTTTCAACAGCATGAAGTTGGTTAAAATGTCTTGCCCATCAACACACTGTCAAAATTGAAAGAAATTCCAGAAATGATGAGGAAGAATGTGATTGAAATACGTCAGTCTGGGAAGGGTTACAAAGCCATTTCAAAGGCTCTGGGACTCCAAAGAACCACAATGAGAGCCATTATCTCCAAATGGCAGTGAACCTTCCCAGAAGTGGCCGACCTTCCAAAATTCCTCCAAATGCACAGCAACTACTCATCCAGGAAGTCACAAAAGACCCAAGGACAACATATCTTGCATCAATTAAGGTCACTGTTCATGACTCCACTATCAGAAAAACACTGGGCAAAAATGGCATCAATGGAAGGGTGGCGAGGTAAAGCACATTGCTAACCCAGAACATTATTAAGGCTCATCTGAACTTTGCCAAAACACACCTTGATGATCCTCAAAACTTTTGGGAGAATGTTCTGTGGACTGATTCAAAAGTGGAACTGTTTGGAAGACACGGGGTCCCATTACATTTGGCATAAACCAAACACAGAATTCCACAAAAAGATTATTACACCTACGGTCAAGCATGGTGGTGGGAGTGTGATGGTGTGGGGATGCTTTGCTGCTTCAAGGCCTGGACAATTTGCCATAATTGAGGGAAACATGAATTCTTCTCTCTACCAGAAAATGCTAAAGGAGAATGTCCAGTCTTCAGTCCATAAGTTGAAACTCAAGCACAACTGGATTATGCAGCAAGTCAATGATCCAAAGCATAGGAGTAAGTCCTACAAGTAAGTGAAACGCTGATTATTGGAAGCGTTTGGTTGCAGTTATTGCTGCTAAAGGTGGCACAACCAGATTTTAAGTTTAAGGTGGCAATTATTTTTTCACATGG